>JAVKPL010014678.1:0-91722 GCA_032173675.1 Gastrolobium villosum
GTATGTGTGTGTGTCTTCGGCTAGATTACGTATTGCTAATTCTAAAAGAATTTTGTGCTTATGCTGATTTGGAGACTGTGGATACAACTTCGGAAGAGCTGGGTGCGTGGAAATGAAATCTCTTTTCTTCTGCAACAATAGAGAGATTTCTTGGCACTACGCCATGACCGTAGCAAAAATTGCTATTTTGTTCAGACATTCAACATAATGCAACCTGCTGCTGAAACAGGACTATACTGGGAGGATATGCCAGATATTGCTGAAAGAATCAGAAGTGCAATCACTCACCCTTATGCCACATGGAAACCAAAGAGTTGGACATAGAGGGGTGCCTGAGAAATTGGAAAGAGTGGTCTAAATTCCTGAAGCAATGTTTTGGCACACATTATAAACTCCACTGTGCATCCACGAATATGAGTGATGTAAATGTTGAAAGGGCAGTGCTACTGTATACCCTCATGGGTGAGGAAAATTTGAATATTGCTGCTTATTTTGTCTGAGAGAATTATTACATCATCACTCAGAAGAAGGCTGATTCATCTAGCTCACAGTTCATTGATACAACAGCTTTACCTGGAAGCTGGGGTGGAGATTTATGATGATAAGCCCATTGATGTAAAGGTGAAAAAGGAGCTTACACAGGCAAATTTTAATACTATGAGGCAGATTCCAGTCATTACGCCATCTGGAAGGCGTCTTGTGCCGCAGGTGAAGCACGCCCGTACCCACCAGCTCCAGCACCAGTAGCAGCACCTCTGCAGAATTGCTCCTACTTGAGAGATTGGACCGTCAGATGCAAGAGATGAAGATTGAGCAGAGGCTTCTCAGGGGCATGATAGAGAGATTATATAGTGATCGTGGGATCGTCACTCTAGTTTCAGATCACAGCCTCCACATTTACGCCCAACCGACGGTGGATTAGGATGACGATGCTGCCATGGAGGATTACTGATGATCCTCTTTACTTCAGCATCATGAAACATTTTTCTTAGTTCTTTTTATTATTTTGTTGTTTAAAGTATTTGTAGGCAGTTTTGTGGATAATTTTTCCCTTTTATGCAGTACTTTCTGATAAATATCTATTTTTGTTGATTAACAAGTGTGTGAGTGTTCCATTTGGCAAAATGAGCTTCTTTGACTAGTATAGTTTGTTGCTGAGGACAACAATATTCTAAATCTGGGAATTGGGGTCGCATGCTATATATGCGAGACCTGCTAAATGTGGAACAAAATAGAAAGGAAACAGAAAATTTAATTGGAAAAAGGGAGATTTTTCAACTTTTTCTGTTATTATTTAGTTTTTTATTTTCTATTTATTTCTTTTATTTGCATATTGAAAAAAAAAAACTTGAATTTCAGAACAAGCAATCTCAGGATTGACAAGATTGCTTAGTCTTATTATGGAATGAGTCATCAAAAGCATGATATCTGTGAAATATTCATTTGTTTATATAATCTGAGAATGATGCCTGTTTTTCTGTATAACTGTTCTGTGATGAATTTTTTTCTGAAATAATGCTTGATGTGGATTCTGGAAATTAGATCCTAGTTTGAAAAATAGCTGTGAGGATTGAGCTTAAACAGAAAAAAATTATTCAGAGAGACCTCACTGTAGTAGTTTTCTTGAATTTGAATTGTTTTTCTAGCTTGCATGCATGCCTGATATGATAAAGGCAATTTTTCTTGTTAGCTTACAGCCAAATAGCCTACCTGGGAAATCATCATTTGTTAAACCCTTTTGAGCCTGAGACCAATTTGTTCAATCACCTTGTGAAAGTTACTTAACCATGTCTCATTCACACACTTTGAGAGAAATTGAATTGCTGATTCCAAAGACTAGAATCAAAATCTTTCTCTGAAAAAAAAGTTAAGTAAAGGAAAAGAGAATGGTCTGAGAAGTTGAAATGTAGCTTAGAAGAGAAAAGAAAAACAAAAAGATGAAAAGTTAGTGAAAAAGGGAAAAAGGATTTCAAAAAAGTCAGAATGACAGAATTAAAGAGCTAAGAAGAAAGTAATGTCAAAGATCTTAGAAATTCAGTCTCTCCAAATTCATCAGCCTCTAACCAAAGATTCCTACCCCTAAACCAGGCCAATTTTTAACCTATTAAAGACCTTTTGATCAGTCTATGCATGGCAAATGGATTCCTTATTTTTAGGAATTTGAGAATATGTTCAAAATCATGGATTATTGCTACAATGATGGAATGAGTGCAGAACCCTCAAACATTGAGTGATAAGAATGTATGTATCTAGTGAGGAATATTCAAGATAGGATTTAAATTCTTGTTACCACTGAAGAGCATTATTATTAAATTTTTACCAGGGAGTTATACATGCACAACAGTTTAATTTCTTAAGATGTATATATTCAGGTGTTTCTTTGCAGAGTTAATCTTACTCTTCTTTTGATTCATTACATTGCTTGGGACAACAACGTTCAAATCTGGGAATTGTTTGATGTGCCTTCAGCACATAAGTAAATTCAAGCCAAAAAGAGAAAGATAATGAACTATTCCTCATTAAAAAGGCAATATTTCTTGTTGTATTTCTTAAATTCCAATTTCAGGAGTGTTCAACTGATTTTATGCTCATTGCAGGAAAAGCAAAAAAATCTGGAAGAAAAATGAGGATTGGCCAAAGTGAAGACCCACGCTCATAGCGTGGGATTGACGCTGATGGCGTGGAAGGTCAGAGGCATCCACGCTCATAGCGTTGAACTGACGCTGAGAGCGCCAGTTGCGGAAGCCACAACCATGTTTTAAAAGGGGAAATTGGAAAAAGAAAAGAAGATGTTTTATAAATAGGAGGATCATCTTTTCTGACCTGAAAATCATATTTTTCTGACCTAGGAGGAGGACCGTCGTGTGGGAGAGCTCAGATCTGTTCTTCGTTCTTCTTTTGTCGTTCTTCATATTGTAATTTACAATTCTTGTTGAATACTATTTGAGATCAGCCATGACTATGGTTGGCTAGATCTCTTTTTATTGTGGTAAGGGTCACAACCTTGAATGTGAACCCCTTGTAGTTTGGATCTGATTTATATATGTTTATCATTTTGAATCTATTTTCCTTCGTTCTTCATCTCTTTGTTCTTTTAGATCTGATCATTCTAACAGATCACTAGGGTTAGGATTCGCAATAGGAATATTGGGATCTTAATTCCTGATAAGGAGGAAAATAGTTGTTCATGTATGAGCTAGGGATAGGCTACATGAATCGCAAATGTGAAAGATTCACCGATTTATATGTTTAACCCGAAAAAGAATCTCTAAGGAATTAGGGTTCTAATAAGGTTAAGATTACTAAGGAATTAGGGCTTAACCGATCAAATAAAAGATGGTGAATCGTTTGATCAATTGGTAATTCATATGTAATTTTACATTCAGATTACAAGGTGGGGATCAAACAGGTGTTTGTACTCTTACTGCAATATTTTCACAATTGTTTTTCAAACCCTAATTTTATGCGATTTGTTCATCTGTTTTAAGAAAACCCTACAAATATGCAATTTACTTTTTAATTTACTTTTTGTTTTTAAACCAACAACAATTGCTACCTCTCTTGATCCGTTCAACTTAAGGGGACTGGTTATTGTAGTACTTGGTCTAAAATGCCTGTGGAGATGATACTTACTTATCACTTTTATTACTTGAAACGATCGGTATACTTGCCGAGTTCGCAACATTGAAGCTGCCTTTGGTGAACCTTTTATGGTGAAGATTCACCCCTAGGTACTTTCCTAAGTCTCCTGTTAGACCATATCCCAACTCATCACTTAATTCTCTGACATGGTTGTGATTGACATTCCTAGAAAATAAAACCCGAGTTTTTTCCTTGCTAACACTTTGTCCAGACGACTCACAGAAACAATTTAGCACCTGTTTCATGACTTGAGCTTGCTTTTTAGATGCTATTCCAAAAAGAAGAAGGTCTTCTGCAAAGAACAGGTGCGAAATATGAGGGCCATTCTTTTTGATCTTCACGGGTTCCCACTCTTTCTTCTCAATAGCCAGACTAATCAAGTGTGCCAGTCTTTCTATGCAAAGTACGAAAAGGTAAGGGGAAATGGGGTCCCTTTGCCTTATTCCTCTAGAAGGTTTAAACTCTTTGGTTGTTGCTCCGTTCCACAAAATATTCATTGAAGAAGTTGAGACACAGGACATAATAATCTCAATAAGAGGCTCTGGAAGATTGATATCTCGAAGGGTATCTTCTATAAAGGTCCAGCTTAGCTTATCATAAGCTTTCTCCAAGTCCACTTTGATGGTCATCCATCCCTTCTTTCCTTTCTTACATCTCATAAAATGGAAAATCTCTTGAGAAATAATGATGTTGTCCGAGCTCTGTCTGCCTCTCACAAAGCTACACTGATTGGGCATGATCAAGTGATTCATATGGTTCCTTAATCTATTGGAGACCAGCTTAGTAATGATTTGTAAATCACATTACAAAGGCTTATGGGCCGGAGCTGTCTCACAGATTCAAGGCTCTCCACCTTTGGAATCAAAAAGATAAGATTTTCGTTTATAGATGACACACTCGATGGATTTAGAAAAGCTTATTTTACTACCTCACAGAAAGCCTTGCTCACTTTATTCCACTGAGTCTGAAGAAACAAAGTGTAACATCCCGCATAATTAGGAGTGAGTGTATGAATCTAATTATTTTAAGAACTCAAACTTTAGTTAAAAAGGGAGTGGAATTAATTTAATCATAGCATATAAAGGCTTTAGTTTGCACTTAAATTACAATTAGAAGTTATGTGATAGGTGAAGTAGTAGGTTGTACACACATAAAATAGATCAGCCTTTGGACATCTCCCTTTGGGTCTCCTCACTGGAAGGGGCGCGGCCCACTTGTCCATGAATTGGAGCCTTAATGCTCTAATATTGTCCTTTCCTTATTCAAAGTAACCTACATTTTATTTTTCTAGAAGCCACCTGTCCTTTTTTCTTCTCTGGATGCGCCAAGTACAGGGGGTAAGTTGCTATTACTTGTAGTAGTAGCTAAAACAATCAGTTTTGTTATCTTTTTTTTTAGTCAACCCTTTTTCCTTTGATTCCTGCGCTACCTTGGTCAGTGAGCAAGCTTGGCTTGTGTCTTTAGACAACCCCATGTCACGCCACTTCCCCATCATTTCCTGTGCGCATAATGAAGGCAAATTCTGACTTGCTTTTGCAGCAGACTAACCCACTCAGACTGCACCTTTCAGCCTATGCAGGCCTCTTAGCCTTTTTTTTTTTGCTGCAAGTACGCCACCTCTTCCCCCTCTCCTTTGCATGAAAGCCACCTTGCTCTTCATGGCATTGCTTGTGTGCCATCTACCTTGTCCTTTCTCTGCATGACTGCCACGCCATTCTCCTCCCCACCTCTCTACTTGCGCACCTCTAGGACACCAAATCTGTTCCTTTTTATTTGCTGGACATAGGTGCAGATTGTGCAATAGTTCATCACCCTCTTCTTCCTCTCATGCGCTTAGTGTGGGATCTCAAATAAGACTCAACCTACTCATTCCCTTTTCATTGAATCAAACTTAGCAGCCTGGAACATATCCTTGACCACAACTTACTCCCCTCTCAAACTGCAACCGCAGACCGAATGCCAAGGGAGACTAGACTCACATCTTCTTCTCATTCTATCCCTCCAACCGTACTCCCTTAGGAATAGGATAAACCATGTTTAACATATCTTCCTCCACCCCTTCTTCAGACCGAGAACTCTTAGAAGATGAACCTCCATTCAAGTCTTCTTCTCTTCCCTCTTTGGTTCGGCGGTGTGCAGCAAGTATGGGACTGCCACTTGAGCTCATCATCCATCCTCCTCTCTTGTTCAGCCGAAGCCCAACTTCAAAGAGATGAGTCTTTGCCTGCAGCTGAATCGGACCCCTTTGGAGCATGGGATGATGGGGATGTTGTGTATCCCTTTGTGATTATTCTCTTGCTGATTATTGAACTTTGTGGTCCCTTGTAGAAGTTAAGACTCTGACTTCAAACTATCTCCTTCATCATTCTTGTTTCGGTCAGTATGAGTAAATTAGTAGGATTATGTTCTGTCATTTTATTCCCTGCAAGGTTCGGTTGAATGACAACAGCCCAGGGAAAGCTCAGCTCACCTCTCCTTCTTAGTCACACAGATTTCATGCCATTTTCATTCCCTCCAGTACCCCACCAAAGTCAAGAGCCCAAAGAAGAATCAGCATCTAAGTCTCCATTATTCTCTTCTTTTTCATTTGGCCGAACATTCACCAACTAGGAGCTGATGTATTCGTCTCCTTCTTATTATTTCTCCTAAGCCAACTCTTATTAAGCCTCTCCCCTTGCTGCACTTGATGTGGCTCAGTTTGATGCTTCCTCCACTGCATGCAGACGTGACCCAAGCCTTGCACCAACCTTTTTGCCTCTCTTGTGCTCGGTCAAACTCAAACCAAGGAAGTATAGTGTTCGTACATCCTTGCCAACTTTCACCAGAATTCGTAGCCTTGAAGACCTGCTAGGAGCTTGTGAATTTTTAATGGAACTCTTGGTGGCTGTTTGTTGTGAACCGATTTTGGAAACTTGTGGGTACATGCATGAGTCTTTCCACCACTCTATCTCTGTCAGCTGAACTTAAGACCGCTGTTCCTTCCCTCATTCCCTTCCTTAAGCCGCATGTTTTTGGAAAGGAAACATGAATACCACACACACACATCTTCTACTCCCTTCTCTGCATGATTTGGAGGAGTGGCAGCGGCCTAGGAGAGCGCAACATGAGTCCATCCCTCCTATTTTCTTGTTCAGTAGTGTCCTTCCAGTCATAGTGGTGTAGAAACTTCCTACTCCCTCGTTCATCTTTTCCTCCTTGACTTGTTGAGGAGATTCAATAGCATGCAGATTACTTCTTTTGGCTCCTAATGGAACTCTCCTGCATGCAGCCTCAAGCATGACTTCGGACAAGGAAGACCTTCATCCTTAAAAATTCTGATTTACCTTCCATTGCATGCTAGAGCAGGTGAGTAGTTCACATCTTACTTGCTTTCTGATTTCGGTTCATGAGGGCAAGAGAGGGCTGTTCTTTATGTGCTTCCTGTTCTTATCGGTTTTATTGTGGGAAGGTTAAACCACTACCTCTCTTCTGGTTGGCGAGCTTGGACTGACTTGGGGAGCAGCTTGGGAACACACGAAAGGTAGGAATCTGAAACTAAACTCTCTCTTCTTCACTCTGATTCGGCCTTTTAGTTTACACTAGGAGAAGACGTTTGTCCTCCCTCTCTTTTGCTTTCTGCCGTTGGAAAACCTCAGGGACTTGATGCTTGTAAGCACTAGGAGAATCGAATTGAGAGCTTGGAAATAGCTCCCATTAATCTTAGTGGATTGCTCTCGGGTTAGGAATATTTAGTGGGACTTGCATGTGTTAAAAAGTTGATAGGCTTTGCATATGCTTAAAAGAAAATACATGTATATATATATAAAGCAGGCTGAAGAGTATGTGAATCAAGTCTAAGTGGTATTGGTAGTGTTTGTAGATATAACTTGTGTGCACCTAGTTGGCGAACTAACCCCTGTATGCGCTAGGAACTATGTAGACAGCATGATAGATTTCTTTATCACCCTCCTAAACCGTGGAGAACATGTGTATAACTAACCAAGTTAAGCTCCTAGATGATCGGCTGTACAGGTGGAACCTGTATGCTTGGGACTTTTAAAATGACGGTTTTAAAATAGAAGCTGTACGCCCAAGGGACAGTGGGATTAAGTCACATGTTATGTAATTGTTAGAGTAAAATATAAGGCAGAGAACTTTTGATATTAAAGTATAATAAATCAGTTAGAAGTGTAGGATGAAAATAAATTTGGAAGTACGAACCCCTTTTACTTACCTGTGTACGGTCTCTTTATGCAATTGAATGGAGATTGTACCTTGTTCTCATTCCTTTTGGTTCTGTAAATAGCCTTGGTCACACCTTGAATAGATTTATAACTAGCCTACCTTATGTCCGTGCCTTTGTAAAAAAAAAAACAGCATAAAAATAATAAAGAAGTGTCACATAATTATTGGATAAGAAACCGTTTATAAGCCCAGAATCTAGGAGGAGGGAAAAGCTTAGTAAGGCATAGGAAATATATGTAATAAATTCTGATTTGGTGCAAATGTTTGTTTAGGTGCCCAAGGTCCCTTAAGATCGGACTGTTTGATGATGTTCGGAATGCTTGGTTAAAAAGAATGTTAAAGACTTGAGGTAAGTGTCAGGCGATATTACCTAATGTGACTATTGACTACTGGTATAAAATTATGACATGATGCCCCATATTCCGTAAAAATATTATGTTCCATTATGATGAAAGGAAACTGCCAAAAGTGTGCCGTGATGGCTATATGAAAGGTATATAAGCATGCACCTTACATCATACCGCATTTTACGCTTTGTGTGTGAAAGCATAGCATGACATGCATATATCATGATCATATAGGCCTTGTTTTAGAATAGTTATGTACAGGACCATGTGTTTGAGCAAGCATCATATAGGCATCCCCAAGGTACCGGGGTATGGGACACTTGGCATCAGTCCGCATAGGCCCACAGTTGGAATCCACATGGAGCTCAGGTGCCAAGGGTATATTTGATTCCACTGTGAAGTGCGCGCACGACGGTGCTAAAAGCGCAAAGGAAAGGCGTTATATACGCAATATATGAATATGATGAAAAGGAAAGGCGTTATATGCGCTATATATATGAATATGATGAAAAAGAAAAAAAAGGAAAAGGAACAAGGATATGTTGAAGTGACTGTTTATGATTTTGTGCCTAGTTAATACTGTTATATTACTGGTTTTGTTGCCACACTACTGGGATTTTTCTCACCCCTTCGGGGCTGCTATTTTCCAAAATGGCAGGAGGACGTAAAAGCTGTTAAAGAAGTGAAGTTTGCTGTTGCTTGCTGGTGCTTGGATTTTTGCTGTTACTGTTTGAATGTTGGATGACTGTAATGCCTTATATTTTTGGATGACTGTAGATTTTATCATCTCTATTTTACCCTGAACCTTTATGAACTGCGGCTGTTTTGGGAAAATCAGAAAAAAAAACGTTTTGCAAAGAGAACTTTTAACTAAGTGCTGAATTTTTACCTGTTTTACAACTACTTTACGGGTCATGTTCAAGGGGCAAATGAACTCCGATTTACTATTATTTTATATGCACGCGAAGCCCCAAGAATGTACTTTCAAACTGTACAGGTCTCTTTTTTATACGAAACCCACACAAACTCCAGTAAGCTTCGCCTTACAGCATGTTCCAGAAAACGGACAGGATTCACCAGCATCTTACGTGTCCTGTTCCGTGGGGCTATTCACCTCCGATTCGCGCATAATTTATATGTACGCGATGCCCCGGATGTCTAGTTTTTCAGAAGCTTGGAATATTTTTTATCGCATCTGAATTCGATTTTATACAAATTTTATAAGAGAGCAAGGTTTTCTGAAAAGTATAGAAAATTCAGCAAAAGGTTTTTATCATTGACCTTTTCTATGTTTGATAAACGATTTCATTTTTCTCAAATTGTTTTTATAAGAATCAAACCTGGACTTTTCAAGTTTCCAAATTTAAATGATGTGTGATAAAGCTTTAAAATTTATGAGTTTCTTACCGCTGCAACTCTAATACGATTTAGCAAACGACCCTCTTGGATGCATACAAGAGTGGGTGTTACACAAAGCATTCAGCCCGTCAGGCCCTGGAGCCTTGTAAGCACCAAAGTGGAAGACCACCTGCTTAATTTCTTCTACTGTTGGCAATGCATTAAGCATTCTAAGACTCTGGTTCCTAAGAGCAGGAAAGGCTCCTTTCACTGGAAATCCTGGTTTGTTAGGGGCTTCCTCCGAATAGAGTTTCTCAAAATAGCTAGCTATCATGTTACTTAAGAGCATATGATCTCCTATTCATTCATCATTTTCATCTTTCAAAGAATCAATTTTGTTACCTCTTCTTCTGGCTACTGTGGAAGAGTGGAAATTTTTTGAATTCCTATCTCCATACATTAACCAATTGCATCTCGATATCTGGAACCACTGAATCTCCTCCCGGACGTAGATATCATTGAGCTCTTTCCAAAGGGATTTCTGCATTTCTTCCAACATTGGATCAAAGCATCTGGTGAGCCCCTCATCAATGCCTTTAAGTCTTTTGTGAATGCTAAACTTCCTTCTGTTGGCTTCCTTGTAAGATTCGTTGTGCCAAGTTTGAGCCACCCGTTGAAATTTAGTACACGCAGGTCTCAGGTTAACTCCCTCCCCCCAACAATTGTTTATTATGATATGGAAGGGCTCACATGTCAACCAAGAGGCTAAAAATCTGAAAGGACGAGTACTAAGATTCCCACGAGAAGGAGACCCATTTAGAAGGACGATGGGTCTATGATCAAAGCTGTAATAAGGAAGATGTTTCAAGTACCTATTGGGGAACCTCAGATTCCAGCTTTCATTACTACAAGCCCTATCTAGCCTTTCAAAAAGACTACCCCACTTCCAAGTGAATTTAGGACCTTTGAATCCAATATCAGATAGATCACAAGTATCCAGACACTCCTGGAAGTCTCTAATGGAGCTCCAATTAGGCTCTGCACCTCCAGCTTTTTCATCTCCGCATAAATAAGAGTTAAAGTCTCCCATTGCAATCCAAGCATCTTATGAATTAATGTATAATTTTTGGAGGCTTTCCCATAAAGGTCTTCTCTCCATACTTCTCGGACTCGCATAGATAATCGAAATCAGCTCCTCCTTTCTATTCTCTTTCCAAACCAGAGAGGTATGGATGAACTGATGATGCGCAGAGATGATATTCACAGTGACCTCTTCATCATTCCAAATCAGCCATAGGCCTCCCGAGAAGCCTACCGCGTCTTGAATATAGTGATTTTTAAAGCCTAACTTCGCAATGCATCGGTTCGCTTTTTCACCACTAATTCGGGTCTCCATCAGACAAAGAACTCTAATCCTTTACTTCTTTGTAATGTCTTGTATTAATGGGGCTAGGCCTTTCTTACCAGCTCCTCTCACATTCCAGCTGCACAAAATCATTAAAAACTAATAATCTTGAGGGACACTAAAAAATCAAACACCTGACTCATTGTCTGATTTCTGAGAACACCTTCATACCGCCTTCGGCATACATATTTTTGTCCATTTCTTTCCCCTCTAGAGTTTGCGAGTATCTTCTCATTAGCTCTAGAGCATCAGGTGGTTTCTTATTAGGATTCATGTTCTCTTTATCGTCCCCAAGCGTTTCCCCTCCTTTTATCTCCCCCATGGTGACAACAAGGTTATCTGCTAGCAAAGAAAATTTTCCAATTTGTTTGGCACTTTTGATCCCCGACGAAGGCTTTTTCTGGTTAGAGTTGGGCCTTTGGTTTGGCTTATTAATGACTCTCTCTGGTTTTAGCTTGATAGGCCCTTGCTTATTGGGCTTTACTCCATTTGGGCTTGTCTTCAGTTTAGTCCCTGACACATGAATGGCCTTCCTTTGCTTGCTACCCACTAGTTGGGCCTCACCAACTTCTGAATTGATTTCTCCCCTCTTATCCTCCGTCCCTTTCTCCCAAGTCCCTAAGCTTCTCTCTACACCATCAGAGGCTAACTTAGGACTCATGTCCTTCCTACTAGTTCCTTCTTCTACTGTTCTTCCACCACTAGGCTTTCCACTAGCTTCTGTCATATTTCCTATTGGGGATAGACTGATTTGACCTGCATCTTCACTCACAGTGTTTAGGGCCTCGAACCTCGTCCCTCCTGCTTTGGCTGCATGGGATGTGGCATGGAAGCTGCCATCCCTATATTTCGTCTTGTCAAAACTAGTTCCTCCTATCTGCTTCTTCTTTCCTAGGTTATCGGTCCCCACACCCTTCTTCCTCCCAGAAGCTTCGAAGTTCGTTTGACTAGGATTCGGTTTCCTTCCTTTTGATGAACGTTGAACAATCGTCCATTCACCAAAAGGTTCCTCTTCCCGAATCTTGTTTCCCTTCCCCGTGTATGGAACTTGGATCTTCGGCTCACTGGACTTGCTTTCAACTACTTCATCTGCTCTTTGCACCTCCGGGCATCTGTCCTTTCTGTGTCCATAACCGCCACAACCGAAGCATATTATATGTAAGCCTTCATAGTCTATAGGCCGAACTTTGTCTCCTATTTTGAACTTCGACAGAAACTTCTTGGATAGATCAACTTCGACACAAATTCATGCAAATCTAGCACGTTTAGTATATTCCTCCAGGCTTGTTTCATTCTTCCGGATAGAGTTCTTGTCTATCCTCAAAGTTCTGCCAAACATGTTGCCGACCCTCCATAGTAGCTGAGATGTGTAAAACTCCAAAGATAGGCCGGTATTCTGATCTAGATAGGTAGCTTCTTGAGAGTTTCATCAAAGGGATCGAAAAGAGGCCTCTAACGTTGAACTGTGACATAATGACCTACTATAATCCACCTTCCATCTTGGAGAACATGAGCATAGTCCTTCTCCTCCGGAAACTTGAACAGAAATTAGTCATCCTCCATGTCTATAAATTCATACGCCCCTGATATTCTCCACATTTTCAGCAATCTTCCCAACAGATACTTAGTGTTCAGCCTCTTACCTAACAGCTTCAATATGAGTGCATTCTTCCATTTTTTACAGGCTTCTTTATGGATATCTTTTGGGTAATGGAAAGTAGGACAGAAGGGATCTCCATCATCCTTTATATCAAGTATAAATTTTATTTTATTAAATTATATTATCGTTAGTTAGATTTAGTTAAAAAATTGTTTGGTAATCTAGATTTAGTTAAATTTATTATTTCTTAGTTATGCAATACTAATATATTATTTATTTAAATTTCATTGTTTAAATAAAGTGCTTTGAATTTCTTTTATACAGATTTGTCTATTTATATTAATTATTTTGTTTTTAAGGGCTGTGATAAAATAAATGGAATATGTTGATTTACTAAATTTATGATCAAAATATCAGATCATAAAGTGTTGCTTGCTTGAGCATCTATGGTGTGAATCTCGTCTTCGTGGCGGCAAGAAGCTCCTCTTTGTGCTCTGGTGGGACAAGGGGTTATGCACATGCATGCAAGATACTCTAATATTTAAGTCAGTATAGAAATTGTCATAATGTCTGAGGTAAAATATTCACATGATGTTTATTTCTTGACGAATGAGGGTGAAGATCCCTCTTACACGGTGGCTGTCAAGAGTCATCAAATGAGGTTTAGGATTTTTCCCTTATTTATTTGATCCAATACTTAGAAGATCTAAGCTAAGTAATATATTCGGGAAAATGTAATTATTTTTATAATACTCATTGATTTTAATGACAATGTATAAATGATTTGAAAAGATATTATAATTTCATGATTTGTTTATTTTTTAAAAATAATGATTTAAAAAGCTTTACATTATTAATTGAATGATTTAGAAAAATGAAATTTTAAAATTATTTATATACCCATTTAATTTCATTAGTATATTATTTAATAAAATATTAATTTTGAAATAGTGTGGCACAAATAATGATTTTAGAATTTCTCAAATTTAATATTTATTCCCCAAATTACTACTCACCACAGTTAAAAATATATCTTTTGCAGATAAAGTTGAAAAACTAACTTTTGGTTGTACTTATAACAACCCTCACTATTAAGTTTTGCAAATAGTGGAATCTGTTATAGCATTTTCACATGATAACTATAACAACTCGCATTGTGAAATTAGAATTTCAGTGAATTTTATAATAATAAATTATGATTTTTAAGAAAATAATTCTATAATTGAAATATGATAATTAGAGAATTATAATGGTTAATTATTAAGGGTTCTCTTTTTCTATGTCAATGTAGATAACTTATATATAATGAATCTAAAACGACGTCGTTTTGAGACGGAAATCAAGGTGTTTTTGAAATTATAATTTATTTCAGGGTTATAATAGTCTTTTTCATTATAATTTTTTAATTTTTTAAATAAAAACAACGTCATTTTGGGAGCGAATGTAGATAAGTTATGTTGAGATATATAGTCCCACATTGGTTGTATGTGCAACTAATGTGGAGTTTATAAAGCCTTGGGCACTCCCACCCTTTGAGCTAGCTTTTGGGGTGGTGTATCCCAAGGTTCTTTTACATGGTATCAGAGCCTCGTCGTCCCCCACTTTCTCTTGTGGACTCTCTTAGCACAGGTAGGTTGGACATGTTGCATCATCCATTCTTCAAGCCCAATGGGCTCTCGTGTGAGGGGGAGTGTTGAGATATATAGTCCCACATTGGTTGTATGTGCAACTAATGTGGAGTTTATAAGGCCTTGGGCACTCTCACCATTTGAGCTAGCTTTTGGGGTGGTGTATCCCAAGGTTCTTTTACAAGTTATCTACATTTACTTTAGAAACATTAAAGTCATTATTAAATACATATAATATGTTTTATGTTTTTGAAATTGTTTTTTTGGGAATAACTTCATCAAAACACCATACAAGAATAATAGTGTCTCAACTCTGTCAAGTATCTTGAAGTGTTTAATCGAAGACTTAAAATTCTCTTTGATCTGAATATCATTGGATCTCGAAAACATGAGAAGCATCAGTTACATATTTCTGCATGTGAGAAACATAAAATACATCTTGTTAATTGGTTAAAGGGTTTTATAATTCTCATTTAACATGAGAATTTAAGTTTTTCTATCCACCTTTCAATTTTCGTGTTAATATGGATCCTATATATAATTTTTTTTAACACATGAATCTTATATAATTTTTATCTCTATAACATGAGATTTAAGTTCTCATTTAACGTGAGAAAATCAAACCCCTGAATTAAATGCAAAGTAAAGCAAGCTAATAAGTAACTGATTCCACCCTACCCATAGTGTGCCCGAGTTTAATAAATCTAGAACTCAATTGCCTGACTCCAAAAACTCGCCTAACATCAATTACCGCTAAAGTCTCACAAAAACATGATACTCTATCCGATCAGGGAATAAAGTCTCTCACGTGAAAAAATGATCATTATGATCATATTATTTAATCACAAATCACTCATTGATAATGAGATAAGAGAGAGAAAAATATATAATTCTTAAATTAATGATTATGATCAAATAATATGACTACATAATCACTTTTTCATGTATGATAATTCACTCCCATCAGATTATGTGTTAGACAACCGCTTAGTCATTGGGACTTGCGACACCCATTTATTTTGAAAATGAAAAAGCCACAACAACATTTCAGCTACATGCACGATTATCAAGAGTACGCTTTAAATGGATAGTAATAATTGAGGTAGCTAGCCACAGGTTTCCAGGACTTCTGACTCCTCTTTATGGGTTTCGATATGCTCTAGACACGTGGAGCCCTCATTTATTAAAAAATAAGAAAATAAAAAAAAAATATTTTACGAAAATTAAAATATAATTAATAAGAGAAAATAACTCTTCTAACCATGTGAGAAAATATTTTCCTCCTCTTTATTTTCGGAAAGAAAAAGCCACAATAACATCGATGCATGCCAAACATTTCAGCAACAGATAAAGTTATCCTTTAGCAACTCTTCATGTATATAATAAACACTGATTCAGATGATCACTGTCTTGTTTGCACACTATTAAGAATTCATCGTAAATGAAAGGCCTGATCCACTTAACTTTTCCTCCATGATTTTGGATAATTTTTCCACCATTGAAGGAGAAAGGTAATTCACCCAATCCCCTACTTCAGCCTTACGAAACAAGTGCTTTTTCCAAACGTTCCTGCCAGTTGCTCCAGAATTATTTACCTCCAATTCCTTCATCTTCTCAAAACTACACAGCTTTATTATGTTTTCAATCACTCCACTATTTTCCTCGTCTTGAGTGAAAGGACAACCCAAGAATTCAGCCACTCTTTTCACATGAAAATTGACATCTTGTTTAAGATCCTCATACTTCAGGAACAGAACCTTGTGTGGTCTAGCTATGCTCTCATTCCAGTAACCAAGCATTTGGTTCCAAGTTGGACCAAAGTCAACTAACCCGTTGCAGTACATTTCAAAAGCTTCCTCTAATGTCAATGCAGATTGAGGGCCTCTGTTAACTGTGTTGAGGAAAATCCAGAGAGACACAAAAGTGTCGAAAGGGTTCCTGCATATATAAATGATCCTACACTTGGACTCCTTAATTGACTTAGCCAATAAAGGGAATGGAATGTGAGTACCAAAAAGTCTTGGCTCG
The DNA here is from genome assembly GCA_032173675.1 of Gastrolobium villosum. Taxonomy (NCBI): domain Eukaryota; kingdom Viridiplantae; phylum Streptophyta; class Magnoliopsida; order Fabales; family Fabaceae; genus Gastrolobium; species Gastrolobium villosum. The sequence goes on from JAVKPL010014678.1 coordinate 16,213, forward strand.
ATCATGTTGGAGAGGTCAGGAACTTGGTTATGTGCATCCCCATAAACGTTGTGTGCAAAGAAAGGCACAAGGTCATGGGGATTTGAAGTAAGCAATGGATGGTTCTCTGAGGATGAAAAACGGTGGCGGTTGATAATGGCAAAGGTAAGGGCTTTCAACCATGTGGTGCCTGATTTTGGAATGGTGGCTACAACAACATCACTGTCTTTTGCTTGGAAGTGTTTCTGAAAAATGTTTATGGCTTGGATGAAAGTTGAAGAGAACCAAAACCGTTGGAATAGATAGAGATAAGGGGATTTCTGTAGACTGGCAAAAAAACCCTTCTCTTTAGGAAGTGAGAGAATAAGATCCTTACAATCTTGGCTTAGATTGTCTTCTTCATTTGCTTCTTCCCCATCCTCTGATTGGTTTTTTGTGACATGTGTGAGATCTGTTGGAGCCATTGGAGTAAAGTGCTAATGGTAGCTTGCTTGTAGTGATTGGCATAAGAATTTAACTCCCAAGTAGCTATCATTTATAGGATAATTTTATGGGTTTCATTTTATCTTTAACGTAACCCAAACATACAACATTTTGTGGGACCCACATATTAAAAAAAAAAAAACATGGCACGCAAAACGAATCTCTATAACATTACACAATCACTTTTTCTACGACATAATAAACATAAAACCCTAATTTTATCCTTACACACATATAAAAATAGGTTTTATAATTCTCATTCAACATGAGAATTGCAATTTTCCTACACACCCTTCGATTTCCGTGCTGACATAGGTCTTACATATAATTTTTTCTAACACATGGGTCACACATGTTTTTTATCTCTACAACATGAGATTTTAATTTTTCTTCAACATGAGAATTATAAAACCCTATAAAAATATACAGGTTTATATATATATATATATATATAGGGGCAGGATATTCCTACATCGGTGTAAGAGTTAGAAGTCTTACACTCAATCTTGACCATTGATCCACTTGTATCTAATGGCTCACATTACTAAAAAAATTAGCCGTTAGATATAAATGAAATCAACGGATAAGATTGAGAGTGTAACTTATACCGGTGTAAAATGATCCTGACCTATATATATATATATATATATATATATATATATATATATATATATATATTTTGAAATGATCTCATATGAATTTCACATACTTTTATATGTATGTAAGAGATAATTTTATATCCTACAAAAGAAACACCAAACTCATTATTTATAGGATAAATTAGTGATTCTATAATATCCTTTGGTTCTCGTGAAACCATGGGCAATATCTAAATAATGTATTAATATTATAATTAGATAAAATAAATGGAAAGATATGTGGAGAAGTTTGGAGATAAAGTAGCAGTGCAATGTTATAAAATAAAATAAAAATACCAGTGCAAAATATTGGGAGTTTATCATTTATTATTTAATATAATCATAAAAGTTTTTTTACACTCACAACATTTTGTGGACCCCAGCAAAAAAAAAATTCGACACGCAAAATGAATCTCTATAATATAACATAATCATTTTTCTTACAACGTAATTCTTATAAAACCCAAATATTGGAGATAAAACCATTTGTTGTGTCATAGGCTGAATTTTTTTGCGGAAAAATGTTTATCCTTTTAAATGATATAACTTACATCATTTCACTCTCATAAAGATATGGGACTCACTTCTTTATTTTTTTTGTCAATTCTCTCTTATCTATATCTTTCTCTCTCTTAAAATGATAAACTCTACATGCTTTAAAATGATACACACTTTACCCATTTTTTAAAAGGTCTTTGCTAGTCGAGTTTTTTGAATAGAGTTGTTTGACCGATGGAGGACCTTAAAGCAGATCTCATCTTGGTTCAAGATATTAACAAGGGTTTTATGTTTATTATGTTGTAGGAAAAGTGATTGTATAATATTATAGAGATTCGTTTTGCATGTCATATTTTTTTCTTTTAAAATGTGTGGACCCCATAAAATACTGTGTGTGTAGAAAAATTTATTGTGTTATGTTAAAGGATAAAATGAAAACCCATTAACAAATCATAGACTTTTTGAGATGCACTCCATGGTCGAGAAGGCCCTTCCTTAATTATGAGTTTTTTTTTTGAATAAATTCAAAGATATCCTCTCACCGTAACCAAAAATTTCTTAGTACTTGTGTCAAAGGAGTTTGATATAATGATAAGCTTTTTGATCTTAGAAATCTCTCTTTTATAAGATTTGACCATAATAATTTATTGATAAAATTTATTATCTATATAATGCATAATAAAGCATCATTAATGGAACTGCATTAAGACACTGCATTACAAGAACCGTGTCCTTTACAATTTGAACTGTACAATCGCATGAGAATAAGTGTTGCAATTAATGACTATGAGACACGGCAATTTAGGTACGGCGTTTCTGAGTGTCAACTTGTGAGAATGAGTGCCGTAATTAATAAGACTTGGGACGCAGCAATGAGATCAAAAATTGTAAAGTATGTTTTGTAACCATGGCTTTGGTTTGGATTTGAAAAAATTCCGTGTGTAAAGTATGTTTATGCTATTCTTTTCAACCTATGACAATTCTTGAATTGTATTTTGTTAGCTAAGATGAGTAAATAATTGGGATTATATCAAGTTTAAATTTTATTTTATTAAATTATATTATCGTTAATTAGATTTAGTTAATTTTTTTTGGTAATCTAGATTTAGTTAAATTTATTATTTCTTAGTTATGCAATATTAATATTTGTTATTATTATTTATTTAAATTTCATTGTTTAAATAAAGTGCTTTGAATTCCTTTTATACAGATATGTCTATTTATATTATTTTGTTTTTAAGGGCTATGATAAAATAAACTGGAATTTGTTGATTTACTAAATTTTGATCAGAGTACCTGATCATAAAGTGTTGTGTGCTTGAGCATCTATGGAGTGAATCTCGTCATGGTGGCGGTAAGAAGCTCCTCTTTGTGCTCCGGTGGGACAAGGGGTTGTGCACCTACAAAATACTCTAATACTCAAGTCAGTATAGATATTGTCATAATGTCTTAGGTAAAATATTCGCATGATGTTTATTTCTTGATGAATGAGGGTGAAGAACCCTCTTATACGGTGGCTGTCAAGAGTCACCAAAAGAGGTTTATGATTTTTCCCTTATTTATTTGATCCAATACTTAGAAGATCTAAGCTGAATAATATATTCAGAAAAAGGTAATTATTTTTATAATACTCATTGATTTTAATGACAATGTATAAATGATTTGAAAAGATATTATAATTTCATGATTTGTTTATTTTTTTTAAAAATAATGATTTAAAAAGCTTTACATTATTAATTGAATGATTTAGAAAAATGAATTTTTAAAATTATTTATATACCCATTTAATTTCATTAGTATATTATTTAATAAAATATTAATTTCGAATAAGTGTGGCATAAATAATGATTTTAGAATTTCTCATATTTAATATTTGTTCCTTGAATTGCTACTCACCACGGTTATAAATATATGTTTTGCAGATAAATTTAATAAATTAACTTTTGGTTGTACTTATAACAACCATCGTAAGTTTTGGTAAACAGTAGAATTTGTTATAGCGTTTTCACAAGATAATTGTAACAACTCACACCATTAAATTAGAATTTCAGTGCATTTATAATAATAAATTATGATTTTTAAGGAAAAAATTCCATAATTGAAGTAAGATAATTAGAGAATTATAATTATTAATTATTAAGTCATTTTTCAGAATAAAAGTGCAAACACAAACTATTTCGAGTATTTCGCAGTATAAAGGTGCACCAACGAAGTGACTCTAAAAATAGAAATAGAAATAAAAATATTATTAGAAAATATATTAAGCTCATAATACAAAGTTTGAGAGAAAAATAAACAATAGAGGTATTAGAATTAATACGAGGTGTTCAAAGTGTATTAATGCACCATAAGGTTATTGAGGCCCACTTTAAGTGACTAGAACCCCTATACCTTAACCTTATATCTCATTTTACTTCGTTTAGACCTCCTAAATAGCTAAATGCTCTCTTCCATGGCAGCCACCCCCACTTCCCTCTCAAGATTGCATTTTTCTCTCTTGAGGTAATAATCAAACGCCCGCAAACCTTCTATCCTTCATCCCTTGTCTTGGTAGCACCTAAAGGTTCGAATTGTTAGCAGAAAAAACAACATCTTGGTTGCTGCCATGGGGTCTTGAAGTGTACCATTTTCATTTTGGGGGTGTTGGGGTATCACCACACCCTATTTTGAAGTTTTTGTAGAGAAAGCACCACCATTGGTGAAGCCTTTTTCATTGGTCTTAGTGGACAGAAGTGTTGTGAGGACTAGGGACCTCCAAGAACCCATCTTTTTTGTTTTTGAAAAATCTAAGGTAACCCCCAACTATTTCCCTTGAATTTCCATTAAAATAGCTTGTTTTGGGTTGTGAAAAAGAAAAACTTTGATGATTTAATTTAAGTGTGGGATAATTAATTTAAGTGTAAAGGAGTGTATTGAACTTCTATAAGTGAAAAATGGGAGTTAGAACCATTGGAAGCCATTAAAATTGCGATTATGCAATAAAAATGTGAGTTTTCTACATTCTGCAATATGGTAATCAATCACCCTACAATAGGTAATCGATTACCAAGTGTAGTCGTAATCGATTACCTAGTGTAAATGTGACAACAACACACTAGTTTGATAAAATTGCTATATCTAGAGCTACAGAGCTCCGAATTGAGTGTGGTTTGAACCTATGTGAAACTAATACATAGGGATAGAACCCAAATTTCAAATCCACTGGACAAGTGGATTGATCACGATTTGAGTTTGAAGCTGTAGCCTTGCTTTTGGAAATTCAGTTTGCAACAGTCACTTTGCGAAAAACATAACTGGAGTTATAAAACTCCAATTGGGCACTAATAATCCCACTTATTACTTGATGCGTGAACTTGCGCGACTGGGTCAATATCTAGAGAACGAATATGTTTTCTCTTGATAGACTAAGTAAGGGAACGTCCTTCAAAGCACCTAGCACCCAACAAGTTCTTGGCGCTATAGTCGGGGATAGTTTACACTAAATTTTATTTTTGAAACTATTCTACATTATACTTTGTTAATATTACTCTTTATTCTTTCTTTATTTGTTAAACTGTTGTTAACATTGTTTATATGTCATGGTTTATGAGTTAAAAATCTGAAATTGATTCTTACTCTGACACTGAGGTACCTTTCTTTTTCTTTGATCCTGAACCAGAACGTACTTTTCATAGAAGAAGAAGAGATTTAAGGAGAAACAATTTAGAACTAGAAATGGCTGATCATGATAATCATAACAATGAAGAAATTCCTCCTAAACAAAATTTTAGAGCTGCTCTTTCAAGGAATAGACCAGAAAGAAGGGTGGTTTTCCCTCCTATTGAAGCTCTGAACTTTGAGCTTAAACCTATAGGGCATGTTTGGAGCGCCTTATCAGCCCCATATCATATCATACCCTTATCAGCTGCATATCATATCCTACCATTATCCTATCCTGTCCACCAAATGATCCCATCATGTTCAATATGATTAGGGATGCTGGAGTTTTCAATGGACTTCTCACAGAAGATCCATACACTCACCTTGATAACTTTCAAGATATTTATGATAATTATTGAGCAGAAGATTATATGAGGATGAGGTAGTTCCCTCATTCTCTGGGGTCAAGAGTTAAAACTTAGATGAAATCCCTTGCCCCTGGATCTATACATTTGTGGGAAGAACTTTCTGATAAGTTCATAGAAAGATTCCTATGAAGCATGGGAAAGATACAAGGACATTATCAGGAAATATCCTAATGATGGGGTAGAAACATGGGGAGCTGCCAATCAATCCTCAAATCTCTATGGCTGATGTAAGACTTTCTATACAGGTATAGACCATACTTCTCAATCTTATTTGGATTTTTCTGTAGGAGGTCATTTTTTTATAAGAATCCTTGAATCCCGTTATGAGATCATAGAAAGCACCGCGGAATGCTGCCTTCAGTGGCCTCTAAAAAGGATAAGCCCAGTCAGAAAACCAGGTGTAACATCCCGGGCGCTAATGAGGGTGGAGAGCGATTGCCGGTGCGAAAGGGCATGGACAAAGAGCGGCTCCTGACAGGCTTCCAGCGACGGAGGTACATGAATGAATCGAATCAACACCCGAAAGAGAGGAATTCCAGAGACTGTGCTTGTGTGGGACGGTACAATTGGGAATGAATTATAAGAATTAATTGTTACTACCTATACTAACAAGATGCATCTACTTTTCGGTAGCTCGGAACGGAAGAACTCCATAGCTAAACGTGCTTGACTTGGGGCAATTCTGGGATGAGTGAGGACAAAGCACGTTGAAAAGTCTCGTGTTAGTGTGTGGGGACAGTCGTTGATCGTTGCAAGTTGCCAGGCGTTACACCAGGCATGTCGGAGTTAGAAAAATATACTGCCATAGAAGCTCAGCTAGCAGCCCTGATGAATGAAGTGAAGAGCTTAAAGGCTGACAAAAATTAGCCTAAGGCCAATGTGTCTTGTAAGAACCCGCACCGTTAAATTAGGAATTTAAATAATTAATTATGATTTTAAGAGATAATTCCATAATTGACCTTAAATAAATATGTTAAGGTTAGAATACTTATCACAAAGGTTTAATAACACTGAAAGTCATTTTTCTGATGAAAAGTGCAGATGCTTCACGGTATAAGTGCGTATCGGTGAAGTATCGCGAAAAATAATAAAAAGGGTATGAAAATTCCTAGAATAATATATAGGATTGGTATAATAAGTTTGGAGTCGAAGTGGTACGAAAATTATTTTATAAAAATATGATAAATCCTAGGAAGATGGCTTGGTTCAGAATACGAAGTCTGAAGTTAAAATGATTAGCGGAACTATTAGTGCTAATACAATTGGATTAAACTTTTATGCGCATATAAATAGGAACTTTGGCACAATAACCTAGGGCAGCTGATTTGTCTATGTAGAGCTCCCTTGTGCTCCTTGTTTCTGGACTTCACTCTCCTCTCCAAAGCTTGAGTCTTTTGCTTGCAAAACCTCTAAGGCACCATTTTTGCTCTTGATTTCTCCTCTTGTCTCTTGAAAAAACTTGAGAGGAAGTCTTGTGAGGAAGAGAGACACCTCCATTCTAAGTTGTAGCCATTGTTTGTGAGGATAAGTTGCTGACTTTGTGGTTTAGAGTGGGGAAGACCATTCTTCACTCACTTTGGTGCTTCAAGAGACCATTTTGTGAAGGAAAGAACCTTGTTGGTGGGTCATTTTCGTGGCTCTATATTGGCAGTAGTGTGGAGTGGTAGATAAAGCTCCAAGTCGGTCCCTTTTCTAAGTTTTCAAGCCTTGAGGTAAACCATGATCACCTCTTTTGAATATTCATGATTTTAGCTTGCTTAAGCCACTATAAAGAGAAACTTTGATCATTCAAGTTAATGGTTGATAATCCATGCTTAAAATATAGTAATGAACTTCTGTTTGTGGAGTTATTGGACTCCAAATCGCGTTTGGACCCTTAAAAATATGATTATGCAAAAACTACACAAGTCTCTGCATTATGTCTGATATGTATTCGAATTCTTTTCGTGGAGTATTCAAATACTCATCAGCAGGTTATCGAATACTTATGAAGGAGAATGGGGATACTTTCCTGGGAAGAAAAGTATTCGGATACCATAGTGAGAGTATTCAGATACTGTGGTGAAAGTATTCAGATACTGTGTGGTATTCAGATACTATGGTGAAAGCATTCGGATACTTAATGGAATTCGAATACTTTAGTGAAAGTATTCTAATACTTTCTGGAGACATGGAGGATCCTTTTCGGGGATCCTTTTAATTAGAGGATCCTTTTCGGGGATCCTTTTAATTGGGGGATCCTTTTGATTGGAGGATCCTTTTGGGGGATCCTTTTACTTGGAGGATCCTTTTAGGGGATCCTTTTATTTGGAGGATCCTTTTGGGGGATCATTTTAATTGGAGGATCCTTTTGGGGGCTCCTTTTACTTGGAGTATCCTTTTGGGGGATCCTTTTAATTGGAGGATCCTTTTGGGGGGTCCTTTTAATTTGAGAATCCTTTTTGGGGATCCTTTTAGGGGATCATTTTAATTGGAGGATCATTTTGGGGGATCCTTTTAATTGGAGGATATTGCGCTTTACTGTGTTGCGTTTTTGTGTTTGGGCTAGTGTGATCATATTTGATTCTGTTCACTTATGTGTATACGCGATGAATATAGTAGTGATATATGCATGGGTGCAATATATATATATATCAATAATGTGGAAATCTACAATCTTTATTTAGTAATTTGGAAAGACTAGCATTTCACTAAGAACGAGATTTAACTATAAAATATCTTAAGTTTATCCGCATTCCATGTGCGCGGGATGGTAAGCCCAGATAACGTCTCAATGATATATGCGCCTTTATCAGTTTTGTTTTGGACGCGGTACGGACCTTCCCAATTCGCAGCTAGTTTACCTTGTCGCGCATTCTTATTCCCAATGTCCGCTCTTCGTAGGACTAAGTCGCCTACGTTAAAACTTCATTTAAAAACCTTTAAGTTATATCACGCTGCTATTCTTTGCTTTAATGTTGCTTCCTTGACATGGGCAATTTTGCGCATTTCCTTGATTGCATCTAAGTTATGCAACAATGTCTGCGAGTTGCTTTCCTCATTTGTGTACATTCTCCTCCATGATGGTTCTCCAATTGCAACCGGAATCATGGCTTCACTTCCATAAACCATGCGAAACGGGGTTTCCCTAATGGTTGAATGCGGGGTTGTTATGTAACCCCATAATACAAAGTCCAATTGTTCGGGCCACTCCCCCTTAGTCGCTTCCAATCTTCTTTCCAATCCTCATTTTAAGACTCAGTTTGCAGCTTCTACCAATCCATTTGTTTGTGGGTGTTCCACGGATGTGTATCTGTGTTTGACATGAAAGTCCTGAAGTATTTGACTGAATTTTCTATCCGCGAACTGCGTGCCATTATCAGTTATGATGGTATGAGGGATGCCAAATCGACTTATGATCTGCTTATAAAAGAATCGGTGAACCTTACTGGCTGATATTGTGGCTAAGGCTTCTGCTTCGATCCATTTAGAAAAATAGTCTATTGCTACTAATAACCATTTCACACCTCCTACTGCAAATGGGAATGGTCCTAATATGTCCATACCCCATTGGTAGAACGGCCAAGGGGATAATATTGAAGACAATTCCTCTGGGGGAGCATGGTGTAAATTTGCATGCTCTTGCCATTTGATACAATGCCGCACATGTCTTTTATAATCTTCTTCCATGGTGGAACAAAAATAGCCTACTTGAAGCAGATTCCTAGATAAGGATTTACCTCCCATGTGATGTCTGCCAATTCCTTCATGAACCTCCGAGATTACATATTGAGCTTGTTGGGAATCTAGACATTTGAGCATTGGGGAGGAGAATCCTTTTTTGTATAGCTGATTATTGATGATAGTATAGAACGAAGCCTTGCGCGCTAGTTTCCTTACTGCGCGCGGTTCTGGTGGTGTTTCTCCCTTATCCAAGTAGTTCCAAATTGGTGTCATCTATGTTTCTTTATCATCCGGTGGCATTGAATCATCCTCGATCATGGATTGCGCACTCTGAGATGGATGAGCTTTTCCTTTGGTTATGGTCATTATGATGCTAGGATTGGGAACGCTTTGCTGAATGACTGATCTGTTATTTCCTGGTCCCTTCGTGCTGGCTAATTTTGACACAATATCGGCTTGCGAATTTTTTTTCCCTAGGGATGTGCTCTATTTTCAAGCTCTGGAAATCTGTTAATAGTAACGTCACATTTTCAAGATATTTAATCATCAATGCTTCTTTTGCTTGGTAACGCCCTTGCATTTGTGCAACTACCAATTATGAATCGCTTCTGAGGACTATTTTTGTTGCCCCTAAGTCTTTTGCCATTGCGAGTCCTGCGAGGACCGCTTCGTATTCAGCTTGGTTGTTTGAGGCTTTAAACCCAAAGTGGATAGAATGTTCCACTATTATACCTTGAGGGCTTTCCACGATGACTCCTGCACCACTTTCCTTTAACATTTGAAGATCCATCGACAAAAATGATCCAATCCTCTTGTTCCTCAGCATGATGTAAGTGTGTCATTTGAACGAGGAAATGGACTAATACCTGAGCCTTGATTGTTTGACGCGGTTCATAAATGATGTCGTATTCAGATAACTCTATTGACCAAGAAATCATGCGATCGGCCAAATCATGTTACCTCAGAACTTGTCAGAGGGGTTGGTTTGTTCGAACCGTGATAGTGTGCCCCTGGAAATAATGACGCAAGCATCGTGATGTTAAAATTAGCGCGAAAGCCACCTTTTCTATATGTTGATAGCGCAATTCTGGTCCTTTGAGTGCTTTGCTGACAAAGAAGATTCGCTGTTGTTCCTGGGAATCTTCGTGCAATAAGACAGTGCTTATGGCCTCATTGCGACCAAAGGTTCATTTGGATGAGGTCGTACTAAGACTGGTGGCTTGGCCAAGTGTTCTTTGATAGCCGTGAACCCTGCTTCGCATTCATCAGTCCAATTAAAGTTTGTTTGTTTTCACAATAGCTTAAACATTGGGAGTGATTTCTGTGCTGAGGCGGGAAAGAATCGAGTCAATGCAGTAATTTGTCCAGCTAATTGCTGCAATTCCTTTATATTGCGTGGGCTTGTCATGTTAAGTAAGGACTTGTATTTATGAGGGTTGGCCTCTATCCTGCGATGTGTTAGCATGAATCCTAGGAATTTCTCTGCAAGGACTCCAAACGCGCATTTGGCTTGGTTAAGTGGCAATCTAAAATTGCGAATTTGTTGGAATACCTGTTCCAAATCTTGAGGGTGTTGTGAAGTAGTCATTGTTTTGACAATCATGTCATAGATATATACTTCCAGCATTTGGCCAATCTGTTGGCTGAAGACTTTATTCATCATACGTTGATATGTGGCTCCAGCATTCTTGAACATAGGAATCTGGTTGTAGCCTGAGCATGCATCCATAAAGGATAGAATCTGGTATCCTGCAGAGTTATCGACCAATTTGTCAATGGTGGGAAGAGGATAAAAATCCTTCGGGCAAAACTTATTGAGATCTGTTTAATCTGTACACATGCGCCATTTCCCGTTGGCTTTTTTGACTAACACGACGTTAGAAAGCCAAGTAGAGTAAGTGATTTCTCTAATCACTCATGCACTAAGCAGTTTTGCTACTTCAGTCTCAACCACCTGTTGTTTCTACGGGGATATTTTGCGCTTCTTCTGCGCGATGGGTTTAGCCTTTGGATCTAGGGTTAAATGGTGACATATTACATCTAGGTCTACTCCCGGCATGCCAGCTGTTGTCCATGCAAAAAGGTCTTTATTTTTTAGCAGTACTGCCATTAGCGCGCTTTTTTCTTCATCTGGTAGATGTCGTCCAATATTTGTAACTTTTTCGGGTAGTGGTCCGATTTGGAGGTTTTCCAATTCGCCATCAGGTTGAGGATGTGCATCGCGCAGATCTTCACGCATATCAAGATCAGTCATATTAACCGATGCTTTGGCTTTCTCATCATGCTGGATTGGAATCTTAGCTCGTAAGCTAGTATTGTAACAGCAGTGCGCTATTTTTTGATCGACCCTAATGGTAACTACCGTGCCAGACGTGTCACGAAATTTCATTAAAAGGTGGGTCATAGAAATGATTGCCTTTAATGCGGCGATGGTTGGTCTTCCTAAAATAACGTTATATGCAGAGGCATACTCAATGACATAAAACCGTACTTTGACAGTATGAGCCAGATGCATGATTCCAAAGGTTACCCACATTTCAATGGTACCTTTGGGTCGGTCGTACACATTCTCCAGCAAAACCAATTAAATCTGAACATCCATGAATTAGATGTTCTTCTGGGATGTGCATCGTGCGAAAAGCATCCCAGAAAATAATATCAGCAGAACTACCATTATCAATCATAATACGTTTTACCTGTAGATTAGCCATGCAAGCTGAGATTACTAGTGGGTCATCATGGTCTGGAATGATGTCGCCATAGTCATCATCCTCAAAACTTATGGCCTGCCTCTGAGCGCGATAGGTAGAAGGGCGGGCATGATCGCGTACTATCATCACTGATTTTAGGTTTTTTTGCGTTGGGATTTTAACGCGCCTCCTCCTGCTGATCCTCCGGCAATAGTTGCCAGCACTCCTACCGCATTGTTAGGTAACTGAAGTGGTTCTTGTGGCGCGATACGCTGTCTGTTTCACGGTGGAGCTCCTTGGCGTCTGTTGGTGGGATTGTCCAGCGCGTTCCTACGATCATTATTTCGATCATAGTTGTAATCCCTTCTGGGGTATATCCTTTGTTGATTAGGATTTTGGTCGCGGTCTGGGCTTCTATCGCGCCTTCTTTGCGCTTTGTATTCCCTGCAGCTGGAGATGAATTCCTGGAGTTTCCCGGCTCTTATGAGTGTTTCGATAGTATTTTTCAGATCGAAAAATTCTCGGTTGTATGCCCTTTATCATTGTGGAACTCACAAAACTTTGTCTCATCACGCTGTACTCATTTTCTCATTGGAGGGGGTTTGTTAACGCGCACATAGCCTGTTTGGAATACTTCTTTCAAGATTCATCTCTGGGATGTATTCAAGGGAGTGTAATTATCATATCTTCCCAACTTCCTTTTTTCACAGAATTTTCGTTGAACGTCTTTTTCAAAGTTATCCATGTTTTCTCTGGTATTGGGGATTTAACGTGAACGTTTGTAGTCTTCCAGGTTGATGAATTTTTCTTATCGCGCGTGCAGTTCTTCAGTAGTACGTGATCGCTATTTGGCTAACGACATAGAGAATGGGCCTTCCAAAAGTCCTTAAGTGATGAGATATAGTGAAACTTGTGGATCCAAATCTCTGACCAAGTGTGCTTCATCAAAGAATCGATTGAGGTAATCACGTAGTGTTTCGTTTGGTCCTTGGCGCACAATTTTTAGAGCGTGCGTAGATTTGTATTGCACTTTGCTTGTTGCAAAGCGTATAAGGAATTGGCTGGTTAAGTCCTCCCAGCTTTGTACTGAATTGAGTGATAGCGCAGAATACCACCTGAGCGCTATCTCTTTTAAGGTTGTTGGTAACAACCGATATGCTATTGGATCGGCGACATCTTGTGCCATCATGTTGGTATGGAATTGTTCCAGATGTTCTTGCGGGTCTCCCTTTCCGTTGTATTTTTCAGTAATAATCTTGACATCCCTGGGAATGGGGATATACATTATACATGAGGTGAATGGGTGAATAATTCGAGAGACCTTCCCGGAATTCCCATGAGAATTCTCATTCTCGTTAGCATCTTTCGTTTCTTCACCTTTTTTTGTTTTTGTGACCCGAAGGTCTAGGGTTTCTGGTTGAATTTTCCTGCCTTGCTTCACTTTCACCGGGATTTTCAGGATTCTTCTCATTTTCAGAATTTTTTTTTTCGGTGAAAAGATTTTTTTTCTTTTTCTTTTCCTTTTTCTTTGTTTTCTTCTTTGTTCTTCTGCGCTTTTTTCAATCGAGCTAAATCTCAATTTTGTTGAGCGATTTTCTTATTCTTCTTCGTAATAAGGTCCTGCAGGTGCTGGATAGTTGGTGGGTTATCCTCATGTACAGAAAGTGGTGCTACCGACGAGGCTGATTCTTCCCTGGAGGTGGGAGTCTCCTTCTGTTTACCTTTGGGGCCATTCTGGGATTTGCTTCTAGTATCAACCATGTTTTTAGAAAAAGATGGATCCTAACTGATAGATTTCCCACAGATGGCGCCAACGACCAGACCAGATACAATATGGGTTGGCCAATAGGTATTAGGCCTAATCACACATGGTTGACGAAGCAGACTGGATTCTACGTCTTGGGCCTGGTGTAACACCCTGTGTTAACCCGGTGTGTTATCATGTCATCGTCCTAAGAGCCGGCCTCCTGCCGCCTGAGGCATCAGCCCCCAACTTACCTGAACCTAAAATAAGTGTCCCCAAACATGGGGTGAGATCTCTAAACAAGAAATCTCAGTAAGACAAGGGGTCCTCAAGGATCTTCCACCCCAAGCACACTTACATGTGCAATATAAGTTCAAAAGGCAGTTTAACAGTATAAGTTCTAAAATAGTGCAATGCAGCAAATAATCATGTCATGTGTGTTATAACAATTCTACTGATCAGAGAAGTGCAGGAATCCATCTAAACCCACACAGTACTAGCCATTGCTGTACTTACCCACAGGACCACCTCTTGACCTCTTGTAGGCGTAACACCACATACATATCATAAGCAATTGCACTTAATAGCTAATTAGCATTTCATAAACAATATATGAAAACACATCATGCATATAAACCATCCCCCCATGGGAAATGGTGGAACCAAACAATGGCTAAACCGAGGACACGAAAGCTTACCTGTATCGGTAAAGTCCTCTAATACCAACTCAGTATCAAATGGTCACCAACAACCAACAATACAGCGAGTCACAATCTGGTTTAATGGCAAATGCTTCATCAATAATCATATCTTACAGTTTGATGTCAAATTGAACATGTTTTCTTTTTCGTTTAGCGTATTGCAGGCTTCTCCCAAAGCCCCCAAACAGTCTTTACCATTTTTAAAACTGAAATCGAAAATCATTACTAAATACTTTAAGATTTTAATATGTTAGACTAGACATCTCAAGCTTTCCAACGACATATTTTATGTCTCAATCGAAGTTGTATAACTCCAGTTATATTTTTCGCAAAGCGACTGTTGCAAACTGAATTTCCAGCAATCAAGTCGCTACTTCGAACCAACACTACGACTAAAACACTTATTCAATGGCTATGAAATTTTACAGGATTATATCCCCATGTGTTAGATTTACATAGGTCCAAACCTCACTCAATTTGGAGCTATGTAGCTCGAGATATCGTAATTTTACTAAACTAGGTCGTTGCTGTCACAAGTAGGAATCGATTCCCAAACATGGGGAATCCATTCCTACACTTGGGAATCGATTCCAAACAGATGGGAATCGATTCCCTCGCGTGCAGAACATATCTCTGCAGCAAAATTCTGCATAATCCGAGGTGGGAAAGGTTCCTAATGATCCAAGGTCCGGTTTTTCTCAAAAATAGAAGTTCAAAAGCACTAAACATGCATAGATTAATAACTCTCAACTTAGTTAATCAAAGTTCCCTCTTTTAGTGACTAAAACAAGCTAAAATCATGGATTTAAATAGGAATGATCATGGTATACCTATGGAGGTCTCAAAACAGTAGAAAGATGTGCTCTTGGAGCTCTCAAATCTGCCTCAATAAATCAGATTACACAAGCCACGAATTTGATCACAAAGCAAGGTCCTTTTCCTTCAAAGGTGGCTTCTTGAAACCACAAATGGCAAGTAAATGGTCTCCCTTCTCAAGAACTCAGAAACTCAGCCCCAACCCTCACCAATCAACAACCAAAAACTCAGAAATGGAAGGCCCCTCACTCACACAATGCAATCTCTCACTAAGCTAAAGTGTTTTGGTGAAGGAATCATGAAGAAAGATGGTTTTTTGAGGAAGTTTCATGAAGAACAGGCTATGGAGTGAGGTGGAGAGGGTGGCTGCCTCCAAGACTCAGAAAATCAACGTAGAGAGGTGAGAATTCTGACCTAGGGCTTTGTGCCAAGTCTTTATATAGTCACTTAAGTTTTAATCGCACAGTATTAGCATTAATAGCTACGTTTATCATTTTAATCTCAAATTTCATATTCAAAACCTAGCCATTTTTCTAAGATTTTTCATATTTTTATCTTAATTTTTCGCAACACTTTTTCAGTACGCATTTTAACACTGACAGTATTAGTCCTGACCTCAATTCTCATTATTTTGACTTCAAAATTGTTTTGCAAGTCCTATATATTATTCTAGGAATATTCATGCACTTATTATAATTTTCTGGGAAACTTCACCGGTACGCATTTATACCGAGTAGCAGAACCGGTATCTGCACTTTTCGTCAGAAAAGCGACTTAAGTATTATTATTCACTTACCATAATCATTAAAGCCTCATAATAACTATTAGGGTGAATTATGAAATTTTTTCCTAATTATCACATTTAATTAATTAATTTCCTTAAATAACGGTGCAGATTCTTACATTCAGCCCACCTTTTTAAGGATTTTTTCCTCAAAATCAGAAACATACATATCTCGAAAGACAGGGTACTGCCGGAGAAGCTCGTCCTCTCGCTCCCAAAATTACCCTTCAGGAATTCTTCCCGTTCATCTTACTCTGACCATCGAAATGATCTCGCTCCTCAGCTACTTCTCGCCACGATAAAGAGACTTGAGTGGTCCAACGAGAGTTTTCAAGTTCTTCCGAACCTCCACAACATCCGGTTGTACAACGTGCGAAGGATCCGCTACAAACTTGTGAAGTTGAGACACGTAAAACACATCCTGGGTGTTGGTCAAGTTCGGAGGCAAGGCAAACCGGTAGGCAACAGGTCCTACTCTACCACGTAATTGGTATGGCCCAATGAATCGCGGGCTCAGTTTCCTTATTCCGAGTTCCCGAACAACACCGGTGACAGTGAAAGTCTCACAAACACGTGCTCACCCTTACTGAACTCCAGTGGACGATGCTTAACACCGTAGTAACTCTTCTGGCGATTCTGCGCCTGCTTTAGATTTTCCCTGATCATCTGGATCTGCAGGATGGTATCTTTAACAAAGTCAAAGCTAAACAACTCACGATCTCCAAACTTAGACCAGCAGGTAGGAGTTCTACACCTTCTATCAAACAGTGCCTTATAGGTCTCCCTGCCCAGGCTAGCAAGGAAACATACATTGCACAAAAACTCAACCAATGGCAGGTACCTATCCCATGTTGAGCCCTGTACCAAAGTGCAAGCTCTAAACATGTCCTCCAAGGTCTGGATGGTCCGCTCAGTCTGTCCAGCAGTCTGAGGGTGATAGGTTGTACTCAGTAGCAACTGAGTCCCAAAAGCTCTCTGCAGTGTCTCCCCGAACCGAGAGGTGAACTTCGGGTGTCTATCACTGATGATACTCACGATCTCGCGAACAACCGATTTGGCCAACTGCTATGAAGAGAAACTCACATGTACCGGAAGAAAATGGGCAGACTTTGACAATCTGTCCACAATGACCCCAATATAGTCAATACCAGCCTGAGTCTTAGGCCAACCCACCATGAAGTTAATGGAAATACCTTCCCACTTCCACTACAGTACCTCAAGAGGTTGAAGCTTACCAAACAGCTTATGGTGTTCAATCTTCATCTTTAAACACAAGCAACAAAGTTATTCCTTCTTCCAAGACACATTGTCTTGGTTGTTCACACGATCTCGGCACTCTCGTTGCACTTGCGTCTCTTGGATCTTCGCCAAAGACTCATTCTTGACTCTCACAATCTCCGTCTCAAGAAGTGCACCCCTAAACAAAGAGGTCACCGAAAAAACTCGAAGTTTCACAATGACATCAAAACGTCATCCGATTCTCTGGGATCATCAGTCATTCCCTCAATAGAGGTGACCTAACCCCACAAACTCTAATCCACACAAGACTTGAGTGAGTTTGGTCCTATTCCATGACTCTAACCTCTACAATACTTACAATTTATAATCAATATCCTCAAAATAAATTCATATTCATTTCACAGTACTAAATCATAATCATGTTCATTTCAACCAATATATGTTAGTTAACATACTTATTCACATATTAACGTACCTTAGTTCACGTACACTTGCAAAATTTTCAATTTCAATAACATAATAACTAAAAACTCTATGTAACAGTATACCTCAATCTCCATGGTATCTGCAAAATCAAGAGTCATTCAAAAGTGTAATAACATTGATATATTACCACAGTTTATCGTACTTATTTCATGCTTAACACCGCCCAGGGTGTTAACATGCCAAGTACTTATGAAGCATATCAAAATCAACATACGAACTTAGAGTCATGGAGGCCACTCAACTCACAAACGAATGGTACATGCACTGCCTCGCATATACCCGATCACGCGTGGCCTTGCCACAAATTCCAAGTGTTACACACTCAGTCTCCCTGAAGAGAATTTCACATTCTCCAACAGAGCACCATCACGATTAAGTAATGGCGTAAGGAACCTTACCTTATTAACAAAATGACCAGTGCTTCCCATAGAGACACGCTCGGTCGGATGAAGCCTTTTGCCGAAAGACTCCCAACAAAATTCTTCAACTCAGCCAATTCTGGCGGAACATCCGGTATGGAGCTAATGAAATAGGCCTCACACCAGGCAACAAATCATTGGAGAACGCTATCTCCCGCTATGGCGAACACTCTGGAACACCTCGAGGAATTCCTTCACCACAGGAATGCCAGTGAGATCCTCCTGTGTCCCACTCACTAAACCTCCCAATCATGACATAACCAATGTCCCTGCTTACCAGGCTCTCCTAGCCTGCAACACTGAAATAAAAGGCGAGGAACTGACTGTGGAATCAAACGGAGACACCATCACTAGCTAGGCACAACAATTAATCATAACACCGTTCTGGGACCACCAATCCACGCCAATGATGATTTCCAAATCAGCCATCAGCAATACAATCAGATCTACCGAGAAATCACGGCCATCCCACTGAAACACGACATCTTGATGTACAGTGCAGGTATCACACTTTTCTCCGGTGGCGGTATGATATGCTCCCAGCATATATGCTTTTATAGATAAAAAAGGATTGACTCAGATCTAAATTGTGTATAAAGGTGTATATATTGTGAAATTATTGAATAAAACTTGTTCAGACACTCTCTCACTTAAATTCTTTGTTTTTATAGGAGAAAAAGGTCAAATAAAGGAGCAGGGAAAAATCACTCAGAAGTTCTACACTTGGAGCGTCCAAATCAACGCTTGGAGCGTAGGAGGAGAGCCAGGCAATGAGTCTACGCTTCAAGCGTAGAATCCTACGCTTGAAGCGTAGCCAAGAAAAATCAGACAGTGTCTCTATGCTTGGAGCGTAGATCCTGCGCTCCAAGCGGAGGATGCGAATTGGACAGATGTCAGTTGAGAGAAAAGAAGGTCCATAGGGAGTATAAAAGGCAAAAGAAAACCCTAAAACAAGGACATCAGTCATTCTGAAACACAAGGAGGCAAGGATTCTGGAGATTTGGAGAGAGAAACACCTTCTTCTTCTACATTTCTGTAATTCTTCTATTTTTATGAGAAATTGTTGTTTAGCAAACATGACTATGTCTAGCTAAACCCCTTTGTTGTGGTTAGGGTCACGAACCCTTGTGAACCCCTGATACAATGGGTTGAGTTTTTATATTTATATATATATATCCTTTGAATTTCGTTCCACTCTGGTTGTATTGTTATTGTTATTATTAGAACTGATCAATCTAGTAATTAATAGTAAATTTGAGGATTAAAGCCAACAAGAGGAATCTGCGGTGGTTAATCCAGAAAGGGGGTAGAACGACGGTATGAACATGATCTAGGGATAGACATAATTCATATTGTAGATGTTTTAATTATCAAGCTTTATGCTTAATTTCATATAGGGCACCTCAAGGAATTAGGGTTTTATATGGGGTTAAAGGGTTAATTCTTCAAGGGATTGAGAATTAACTACTGATATTTTTATCTGATAATTATCTAAATTTTGTGATATATATTAATATTTAAATTTAATCCAGAGTAAAAGGTGGGGATCATTGGTAAGTGTTCTCTAACTGCAGCGCTTTCATTTTCAAATAATCAAAAAGAGCAAAAATACGTTTTATTTTACAATTTAAATTTCCACACAATCCTGACATTCGTGTCAAAAATCTCTTGGAATATTTAATCTTCAAAGGAATAGTTTAATTGATTTAGATACACTCTCTGTGGATTCGACCTTACTTACTACTTATTACTTGCGCGATTCGGTACACTTGCCGAGCCACGTCAAGTTTTTGGCGCCGTTGCCGGGGAGTGTTTTTCTAAAATCAATTAATCTTGATTTTTAAAGATTAAATTGTTTTTATTTTATTCTATTTTATTTTTGTTTTTGCATCTGTGCTACTAATCTTTTCTCTGAAGTTGTATGCAAGGCAGTGCTTTTCTAAGGAGAAGCGAACGAATTGCTCAAAAGGAGAAGGAGAGAAAAAGAGCACAGACAACTACTACTCAAGTAACTGAAAACCTACCACTTGAGATACCAGAGATGGCTGCTCCAAATCAAAATGCTGATCCTCGCATGAACACCATTCTCACGCCTGTCTTTAACAGGCCCAATGCTGGAATTGTTCCACCTGAACTTGGGAACAATCAATGGGAGCTCAAGTCCAACATCATTCAGCTGGCTGAGAGAGAAAAATATGGAGGAGAGGATAATGAAGATCCTCACAGATTCGTTGACAGATTTTTAAGAATCTGTGACTCCACAAAGCCTCCACACGTTTCTGATGATGCAATACGATTGAGACTTTTTCCTTTTTCTGTTAAGGGAAAAGCTCTTGATTGGGTGGAAAGACAACCTGCGGATAGCATCATTTCTTGGGAGAACTTGTCTGAGAAGTTCTTTGCAGAGTTCTTCCCCATGGAGAAATACAACAACATGGTGAATGATATCACGTCTTTCAAACAACTTATGGGAGAGACCATCTGCGCCTCTTGGAATAGATTCAAGGCCCTCATGAGAAAGGTTCCTCATTATAACCTATCTCAAGGCGATCAGGTGAGAATCTTTTTCAATGGTTGCCTGCCGGAAACGAAACTGGTTATCAATACTGCAGCAGGCGGTTCTTTGGGTGATAAGCTAGCTTCTGAGTCATATCATCTGATTGACAAGTTAGCTAAGAATGAGAATGAGACATCTTCAAGGATGGGAAGAAGGGAAGTAGTGCCACTCAGTGATAATGATGCAATGCTGGCAGAGCAAAAGTTGCTATCTCAACAGATGTCTAATCTGAATGCAAAGTTTGAGAGGATGCAGCTTTCTAAAGTTCAAGCTAATGCAGTTGGTTTTGAATGTGAATACTGTCATGAAGATCACGACACCAATGCTTGTCCTACACTGATGTCTTCAGATTCTTCTCAACAGGTGCAAGTGAATGGCATTTGGTATGACCAGCGCCCTAATCAGCAAAACTTTTCAAGAAATCAGAATAACTCTGCTGGCGGTAATAGCTACCAAAGGAAGAATTATCAAGGTACTGGCTTAGATATGAAGTCTGATAACTATCTAAAGCCACCACCTATTCCACAAAGAGAGCCTTCTGATTTGGAGCGTTTAGTGGGAACTTTAGCACAAAGTACTAACGCTTTCATGGAAGAGAGTAAGGCTAATCAAAAAAGTACCAATGCTTTCATTGAGGAAAGTAGAGCTGAGTCCAGGAATACCAAGGCTTCAATCAAGAACCTGGAATATCAGGTTGGTCAACTTGCCCAACAGCTGTCTGATAGAGCACCAGGTACCTTTCCTGGCAATACTACTATCAATCCCAAGGATAGTTGTATGGCAATTACAACTAGAAGCGGTAAAGTGGTGGCATCCCCATCAAAACCTATAGTTGAGGTAGAAGAGGAAGAGAAGGTTGAAGAGGTGGAGAAGTCTGAAAAAGAAGCTGAAAAGTCTCCTGAAATAGTGAAACCGGCTGATAATCGGAATGAGCAATCTACTCTTCCGAAAGAGAAGTTTGAGCTCAGTGAAGAGTACCTTATGAAAATGGCACCTTATCCTGGAAGGTTGAAGCCAGAATTGAAGGCAAAAAGCTATGACAGATTCCTTGAGATTTTCAAGAAGTTGCATGTGAACATTCCGTTTGCTGAAGCATTGGCTAATATGCCAAATTATGCAAAATTCATGAAAGATCTCCTCTCCAGGAAGCACAAGCTACAAGAGTGTCAGACAGTTGCACTTACTGAGAAGTGCAACGCTATTATTACTAGGAAGTTTCCTCCTAAGCTTCGTGATCCTGGAAGCTTCAACGTTGAAATCGAAATTGGTGATACAAAGATTGGCAAAGCTTTGTGTGATTTGGGGGCGAGCATTAATCTGATGCCCTTATCTGTCTGTAAAGCCTTGGGGATTACTGAATTGAAGCCTACTTTGGTTTCTCTTCAGCTTGCTGATAGATCCTTAAGGAAGCCAAGTGGTATAGTCGAAGATGTCCTTGTGAAAATTGACAAGTTCATCTTTCCGGCTGATTTTATTGTGCTTGATATGGAAGTGGAAAATGAAATGCCTCTCATATTGGGTAGACCTTTCCTGGCCACAGCTCGTGCTATGATTGATGTGGAGCAAGGAAAGCTGGTGTTAAGAATGAATGATGACACAATTACTGTCAATGTCTTTGATGCTATGAAAAGACCATATGATGATAGTGTTTGTTTCAAAATTAATGTCTTAGAAGAGGCGGTACATGAAGATAAAACTCCCTTGCAAGAATTGACTGTTGAATTGCAAGAGCGAGATCATATCCCTTTTGAGGAGGATATTAAGGCTGCTGATGAGTTCCTTGAGCATAAGGAATCTGACAAGGAAATAGGTGCTCCTAAAGTTGATCTTAAGGAGTTGCCTACTACTCTGAAGTACATGTTTCTGGGGGATAATGAGACATACCCGGTGATTGTAAATAACGGGTTATCTGCTGATGATGAGAAGAAGTTGAAACAAGTTCTTCTAGAGCACAAGACTGCTTTAGGATGGTCCATTGCTGATCTAAAGGGTATAAGTCCTTCCTTCTGCACGCATAAAATTCTCATGGAGAATGATATCAAACCGGTAAGGCAGCCTCAGAGGAGATTAAACCCCATGATGAAAGAAGTAGTGAGAAAAGAAGTTGTTAAACTTCTTGATGCAGGCATGATTTATTCTATATCAGATACTGCATGGGTAAGCCCTGTGCAAACCGTGCCTAAGAAAGGGGGTGTCACTGTGGTGAAGAATGATAAGGATGAGTTAATCTCTACTAGGACAATTACTGGCTGGCGGATGTGCGTCGACTATAGAAGGCTTAATGAAGCAACAAGGAAGGACCATTTTCCTCTTCCTTTTGTGGATCAAATGCTGGAAAGGTTGGCGGGTCACTCTTATTATTGTTTTCTAGATGGATACAGTGGCTATAATCAAATTGTAGTGACTCCTGAAGATCAGGAGAAGACAGCATTCACTTGTCCTTTTGGCGTTTTTGCCTATAGGAGGATGCCGTTTGGGTTATGCAATGCACCTGCTACTTTTCAGAGATGCATGTTATCAATTTTTTCTGATATGGTGGAAAAGTTCTTGGAGGTATTCATGGATGACTTTTGTGTCTTTGGCTCTTGTTTTGATATTTGCTTAGCCAATTTGTCTAAAGTGCTGAGAAGATGCCAAGAGACAAATCTGGTTCTCAACTGGGAGAAATGTCACTTCATGGTTCAAGAAGGCATTGTGCTTGGACACAAAATTTCAAAGGATGGTATAGAAGTAGATAAAGCGAAGCTGATGCTCATTGAAAAACTACCTCCTCCAATTAATGTTAATGGAGTGAGAAGTTTCCTTGGTCATGCTGGCTTTTATAGAAGATTCATCAAGGATTTCTCTAAAATTGCCAAGCCACTAAGCCAACTTCTGATGAAAGACAATGATTTTGTTTTCGATGATGCTTGCCTTAAAGCATTTAATTTGCTAAAGGAAAAGCTCACTACTGCTCCTATTTTGATATCTCCTGATTGGAATATGCCGTTTGAGTTGATGTGTGACGCTAGTGACTTTGCTATTGGTGCTGTTCTTGGGCAGAGAAGAAACAAACTGTTATATGTTATCTATTATGCCAACAAGGTTCTGAATGAAGCACAAGTGAATTATGCAACAACGGAGAAGAAGATGCTTGTTGTGGTCTATGCACTTGATAAATTTAGACCATATCTCCTTGGTGCCAAGACAATCATTTTCACTGATCATGCGGCTATAAAATACTTGATTTCTAAACAAGATGCCAAACCACGACTGCTAAGGTGGATGTTGTTGTTCCAAGAATTTGATTTGGAAATAAAAGACAAGTCGGGGATGGAGAATAAAGTTGCTGATCACTTGTCAAGAATTCAAGAGAAGAGCCTGCAAGATGATCCTGCTATAGAGATCAACGATTCTTTTCCTGATGAACAAGTTCTTACAATTTCTTTAAAATTGTTTGAGAAGCCAATTTTTGCTCTGCCAGCATTGCATCATTATCACTAAGTGGCACTACTTCCCATCCTTGAAGATGTCTCATTCTCATTCTTAGCTAACTTGTCAATCAGATGATATGACTCAGAAGCTAGCTTATCACCCAAAGAACCACCTGCTGCAGTATTGATAACCAGTTTCGTTTGCGGCAGGCAACCATTGAAAAAGATTCTCACCTGATCGCCTTGAGATAGGTTATAATGAGGAACCTTTCTCATGAGGGCCTTGAATCTATTCCAAGAGGCGCAGATGGTCTCTCCCATAAGTTGTTTGAAAGACGTGATATCATTCACCATGTTGTTGTATTTCTCCATGGGGAAGAACTCTGCAAAGAACTTCTCAGACAAGTTCTCCCAAGAAATGATGCTATCCGCAGGTTGTCTTTCCACCCAATCAAGAGCTTTTCCCTTAACAGAAAAAGGAAAAAGTCTCAATCGTATTGCATCATCAGAAACGTGTGGAGGCTTTGTGGAGTCACAGATTCTTAAAAATCTGTCAACGAATCTGTGAGGATCTTCATTATCCTCTCCTCCATATTTTTCTCTCTCAGCCAGCTGAATGATGTTGGACTTGAGCTCCCATTGATTGTTCCCAAGTTCAGGTGGAACAATTCCAGCATTGGGCCTGTTAAAGACAGGCGTGAGAATGGTGTTCATGCGAGGATCAGCATTTTGATTTGGAGCAGCCATCTCTGGTATCTCAAGTGGTAGATTTTCAGTTACTTGAGTAGTAGTTGTCTGTGCTCTTTTTCTCTCCTTCTCCTTTTGAGCAATTTGTTCGCTTCTCCTTAGAAAAGCACTGCCTTGCATACAACTTCAGAGAAAAGATTAGTAGCACAGATGCAAAAAAAAACAAAAATAAGATAGAATAAAATAAAAATAATTTAATCTTTAAAAATCAAGATTAATTGATTTTAGAAAAACACTCCCCGGCAACGGCGCCAAAAACTTGACGTGGCTCGGCAAGTGTACCGAATCGCGCAAGTAATAAGTAGTAAGTAAGGTCGAATCCACAGAGAGTGTATCTAAATCAATTAAACTATTCCTTTGAAGATTAAATATTCCAAGAGATTTTTGACACGAATGTCAGGATTGTGTGGAAATTTAAATTGGAACATAAAACGTATTTTTGCTCTTTTTGATTATTTGAAAATCAACAACGATGAAAGTTTGGAAATCTATGAGAAAGCGCTGCAGTTAAGGAACACGTACCAATGATCCCCACCTTTTACTCTGGATTAAATTTAAATATTAATATATATCGCAAAATTTAGATAATTATCAGATAAAAATATCAGTAGTTAATTCTCAATCCCTTGAAGAATTAACCCTTTAACCCCATATAAAACCCTAATTCCTTGAGGTGCCCTATATGAAATTAAGCATAAAGCTTGATAATTAAAACATCTACAATATGAATTATGTCTATCCCTAGATCATGTTCATACCGTCGTTCTACCCCCTTTCTGGATTAACCACCGCAGATTCCTCTTGTTGGCTTTAATCCTCAAATTTACTATTAATTACTAGATTGATCGGATCTAATAATAACAATAACAATACAACCAGAGTAGAACGAAATTCAAAGGATATATATATATAAATATAAAAACTCAATCCATTGTATCAGGGGTTCACAAGGGTTCGTGACCCTAACCACAACAAAGGGGTTTAGCTAGACATAGTCATGTTTGCTAAACAACAATTTCTCATAAAAATAGAAGAATTACAGAAATGTAGAAGAAGAAGGTGTTTTTCTCTCCAAATCTCCAGAATCCTTGCCTCCTTGTGTTTCAGAATGACTGATGTCCTTGTTTTAGGGTTTTCTTTTGCCTTTTATACTCCCTATGGACCTTCTTTTCTCTTAACTGACATCTGTCCAATTCGCATCCTACGCTTGGAGCACAGGATCTACGCTCCAAGCGTAGAGATACTGTCTGATTTTTCTTGGCTACGCTTCAAGCATAGGATTCTACGCTTGAAGCATAGACTCACTGCCTGGGTCTCCTCCTACGCTCCAAGCGTTGATTTGGACGCTCCAAGCGTAGAACTTCTGAGTGATTTTTCCCTGCTCCTTTATTTGACCTTTTTCTCCTATAAAAACAAAGAATTTAAGTGAGAGAGTGTCTGAACAAGTTTTATTCAATAATTTCACAATATATACACCTTTATACACAATTTAGATCTGATTCAATCCTTTTTGATCTATAAAAGCATAAATGCTGGGAGCATATCAAATAATTCCCAGATTTAGATGTTGCTGTCCCCAGCAACAAAACTGAGTCAAACTTAGAAAAGTTTACAGCAGTATTTCAGCACAATATCACCCAAACAATCGAAGAATTTACTATGCTATGCATGACTGAATTACTGCAAGAACTTTTAACAATGCCCTTATTCTCTGAAAAACATCTGAATCTAGTCTGAATATCCCTCACCAAGACAAAATACATCACTCACGGTAATCCCCCGCAATGGTGGAGAAAGCACAACAATGGGCAACTTAAGCCCCACAGCAATTAGGGTTGCAATAAAAGAATGCGTAGTCCCAGAATCAAACAAAACATCTACAGAAGTTCCACCAAAATAAATAGTACCTCTGACGAGGTTCGGAGCCCGATCTGACTGCTGCCGATCTAATGTGCAAACTCGTCCCGTGGCAGGTGGCACATCTGGTGCCGCTGTAATGGGAGGGGACCCATCTGTAATGGAACTACACGAACTGCTGCAGCGTTCGCCGTCGACAATGGACAATCTCTAGCATAGTGGCCCTCCTCGCTACACTGAAAGCATATAGTCTAGCCGGTAGAACATGGCCCCAAATGAACCTTCCCACATCCCGAGCATCTGGGAAGAGGAGGTCTCGTTGTACTCCCCTGAGTCGTAGTCCTCTTGAACTAATTTGGCGCTTGCCTAGCCGCCAATTGCTTTCCTTTGCCCTAATCTGCAAACTTTCTGTCCTTCTAGGAAGTGGAACTACCAGTTCCCTTCACATCAGAAATCTTGGCCATCTTGGCCTTACTCGTGATACAGACATCCTCGATGTCCTTACACTGCTGCACCAGTGTACTAAAGTCCCTCGATGCAGCTCCAGCAATATGCTCAGCAATCACCTCACTAAGTCCTCTGCGGAACTTAGCAGCCAAAAAGGTTGGAGTAGGCACCGCCATCCAAAAGTGGGCGAACTTCACAGGTTCATTAAACTCGGCCAGGTACTCGTCAACAGATATCGAGCCCTGAACCAATCTATCAGACTCCCCCTGCTTCCTCTCCTGCGCATCGTAAGGGAAGTGTCTGCCCAGAAAGCAGTCCTCGAAGAATGGCCATGTCATAACATGACCCTGCAGCTCATAAGCCTGAGAGGTGTTCATCCACCTCTCGTGTGCATCGCCCTCCAGCATGTATGTGACGAACATCAGCTTTCGCGGATCAGTACACTGCATGACCCGAAAGGTCTTGTCCAACGCCTGCAGCCATCTCGCTGCAGCAATAGGATCCAAAGACCCAAAAAAAGAAAGGTAGCTTATGCTTTCGGAAAGCATTCAGCCGATGATAGATCATGTCATGGTCCTCAACAGGCTCAAGATAGGGTTCCAACACCCCAGTGACATGAGTATCACTATCAATGTGACTCAGGCTCTCGTCCTGAACACTAGGCGGAGGCGGCGACGGTGGTGGCGGAGGGTACTGTCCGACAGCGGGACCAGTCCTCATCTCCTCCAGCATGACCCTCATCATGGTCATGTTCGCCAACCGGTTAGCCTCAAGGACATCCTCCGTGGCCTTTTGGTTTGTTTCTCGAGCGGCGTCCATCATTGCCACGTTGGCCAATCTAGTGGCCTCCTGCATCTCAGCCAATGCAGTCAGGATCGGGTCGGGTTGACCCTCAGCAGTCTCGCGAGTTCTCATGGGATTTACCATGACTCCGCACAAGTTACACACATTGTGAGTTGATCAGGCCCACGCAATGTGATAACATATGCATCATCCTAATAAAACCGAACGGAGCAAACACCGAAGACAAGACACAACAAAGCATCCTAAGTTATTGCAATACATACAGGATTTTCCCTAGAAAGTGCTTTGATACCATAAAATGTAACACCTCGTGTTAACTCGGTGTGTTATCATGTCATCGTATTAAGCCACGCTTAATTTAAAAATGCGGAATATCTTTTTCTTTTCAATTATGACGTCATTTCCATTACCAAGTTGAATTACTTAATTCATTTTCATAAAAACATTGTCTGTATATAAATTGCAAGACAACTAACTAAAATACCTCATAATATAAAATAACAGTGAGTATCTAAAGTCACGGATCTACAACACGTAGTCCGGACAATATCCTGATACATTATATAACTAATGTCTGAAAACATAAAGACAAGTCAATGTGGCATGAACAATCCCCATGCTCACCAAATAAGGCAACAAAGTCCAACAACAGTCTCTACAGCAATAACATAATCATAAATGAAGCTAAACATAATAGAAACAGGCATATCCAGCATGTCAGCATAAACATGTAAAATCAACTAAGCTCCGGCCTCCTGCCGCCAAAACAAGTTACCTGAACCTAAAATAAGCGTCCCCAAACATGGGGTAAGATCTATAAACAAGAAATCTCAGTAAGACAAGGAGTCCTCAAGGATCTTCCACCCCAAGCTCACTTACATGTGCAATATAAGTTCAAAAGGCAGTTTAACAGTATAAGTTCCAAAATATTGCAATGTAGCAAATAATCATGTCATGTGTGTTATAACAATTCTACTGATCAGAGAAGTGCAGGAATACATCTAAACCCACACAGTACTAGCCATTGCTGTACTTATCTGTAGGACCACCTCTTGGCCTCCTGTAGGCGTAACACCACATATATACCATAAGCAATTTCACTTAACAGCTAATTAGAATTTCATAAACAATACATGAAAACACATCATGCATATAAACCATCCCCCCATGGGAAATGGTGGAACCAAACAATGGCTAAACCGAGGACACGAAAGCTTACCTGTATTGGTAAAGTCCTCTAATACCAACTCAGTATCACGTGGTCACCAACAACCAACAGTCAAGCGAGTCACAATATTGTTTAATGGCAAATACATCATCAATAATCATATCTTACAATTTCATGTCAAATTGAACATGTTTTTCGTTTAGCGTACTGCAGGCTTCTCCCAAAGCCCCCAATCACAAACAGTCTTTACCAATTTTAAAATCGCAATTGCGACTCATTACCAAATACTCTAAGATTTTAATATGTTAAACTATACATCTCAATCTTTCCAACGAAAAATTTCATGTCTCAATCGGAGTTTTATAACTCCGGTTATATTTTTCGGAAAGCGGTTGTTGCAAACTGAATTTCCAGCAATCAAGTCGCGACTTCGGACAAAAACTAAGACCAAACAACTTATCCAATGGCTATTAAATTTTACAGGATTATAGCCCTACGTATTAGCTTTACATAGGTCCAAACCTCACTTAATTTGGAGCTCTGTAGCTCGAGATATCACGATTTTACTAAACTAGGTCGTTGTTGTTACAGGTAGGAATCGATTCCCAAACATGGGGAATCCATTCCTGCACTTGGGAATCGATTCCTAACAGAAGGGAATTGATTCCCACGCGTGCAGAACAGATCTCTGCAACAAAATTCTGCATAATCCGAGGTGGGAAAGGTTCCTAATGATCCAAGGTCCGGTTTTTCTCAAAAACAGAAGTTCAAAAGCACTAAACATGCATAGATTAACAACTCTCAACTTAGTTAATCAAAGTGCCCTCTTTTAGTGACTAAAACAAGCTAAAATCATGGATTTAAATAGGAATGATCATGGTATACCTATGGAGGTCTCAAAACAATAGAAAGTTGTGCTATTGGAGCTCTCAAATCTGCTTCAATAAATCAGATTACACAAGCCACGAATTTTATCACAAAGCAAGATCATTTTCCTTCAAAGGTGGCTTTTTGAAACCACAAATAGCAAGTAAATGGTATCCCTTCTCAAGAACTCAGAAACTCAACCCCAACCCTCACCAATCAACAACCAAAAACTCAGAAATGGAAGGCCCTGTTAGCATATGGGTGTCCTAGAGACAATCTTTTGATTAAATAAAGGACACTAGATGTAGAACTTTGTTTGTCGCAAATAAGTAAAGCACTATTTATTCAGTTTCATATTGTGTCTCGATATTAATATTAATATTATATGAACGAACTGGATAAACCCCTTGGAATAGAACAGGTATCTCTTGAATATCTGTGATGAGATCACGATCATGAGGATTCAAGGATATTGCATGTCTATTCCTAATTATATGTTCCTAGTCTAGAGACACTGAGTTTGGGGATCAGTGATCTCGAGTAAAGACTAGTACGACTTATCTACTTGTATATGGATACAAGGTAAAGACCTCATGAGCTGCAGATATGGAGATATCTTAGCTAAAGGCGTGGGTGGACCTATAAGAGTATAGCTCGCACTGAACAGACCCAAAAAGAGACTCTATGAGGAAATCTCACAGATAGTGTCATTAGAGTAATCTCTTTATGTTTGGGTATGTCTTTCCTTAGACCAGAAGTTATTACCTAGACTGTGTTCTTGAAGGCATGTTTTGATTGTATGCCTCGTCTGCCTGAAACATGGAGACTCATATGTATACTGTTGGGCGTGTCCTTAAAGGGCACAGGGCTAGGGTAATAAGCTGAAGGAATTCGTCAAATCTCTGTGAGAGATTAGGTTATCTGTAAACCGGAGAAATCGGGATGACATTTACAGGGACTCGGGAATCTATGCATAGTAAAAGAGATCATGAGATGATCTGCCTTTAGAGTCAGTAAATTGAAGATTCCCTATTTCGAATAAAGCTTACCCTAAACCGCAGGGGTTGATACATTTCCTTACCCTAGGTTAATGGGAAGATAACCGAGACGAAGGGAAATACATACGGTAACCAAATATATGCAATATAATGATCAAGTCATTAATCTGACTAGTTCTAGGGCAACAAAGCATTGCTAGTGCTCTGTGTTGTCATTAATTGGGTTGTGGGCTTGTTGGGCCCAAGCCCAGTTATGTCAGAAGCTAAGTTGGACCTAATGGGTCACACACTAACACCTTGTAGTCATGATGGACTAGCTTTAAAGGTATTGGGCCTAATAATGGTTGTTAGCCCAAGAAGCTGTTTGGAAGCCCACCAAAATGGGTGGTGCAAGGAGCTTAGTAATGGGCTTGGATAGTCCAAGCCATTACTAATTAATTTAATTAGTTAAATTAATAATCAAATATTTGAATTTTGAATTTTGAATTTGAATTTTGAAATTCGAATTTTGAATTTGAAATTTGAAATTTGAATTTTGAATTTTGAAATTTGAATTTGGAATTTGAATTTTGAGATTTGAATTTTGAATTTGAAATTTGAAATTTTGAATTTTGAATTTTGAATTTGAATGTTTGAACATTTGAATTCAAGTGTTTGAATTTGAATTTGAATTGACTTTGAAAAGTTGTTTCATAACAAAAGGATAAGACAGGATCTTATTGGAGCATATTCCTTGGATCAAGAAGCATCTTTGGAGCACTTCCTTGGGCTGTTTGGTGCGCAAGTTTAAGTGATAAGGATGTCATCTTATCACTTAAAACAAAGCTCCATTCAGATTTGGTGGTTGAGGGAATCAGTGGGTGAGTTGATTCAAATTTTGAATGCAACTACTCAATATATTTGGACCCCTTTTAGGGCTGAATTATGCGCATGAAAAATGTATACTATATGATAGTTTATGAATTTAAGTTTAAATTATTTTGAACTTAATTTCATGTGGATAAGATTGGAGGTTGTTGGCAAAATTGGTTTTGCAACAGCTCCACCTTATCCTCCCTGTTCCATGCGCAAATTTCAAAAGAGTTGGAAAGTTGATTTTCATTTTGAATGATTTAAATCTCTCCTCCTCTCCAAGTGTGCGCATAACACTTGTTCCTCACCTTAGGGTTTTGAAGAAAACCTAGCCAACTCTCCTCCATCTATGCACCATTCTGTAGGGTAGTTCACTACACCTTTCCAAACAGAATACCTAGCCTCCACCTTCACCACTTGTGCGCATAGCAAGCCTCACTGTGGTGTTCATCTGGTGGCTTTCAAG
This sequence comes from Gastrolobium villosum, assembly GCA_032173675.1. NCBI lineage: Eukaryota > Viridiplantae > Streptophyta > Magnoliopsida > Fabales > Fabaceae > Gastrolobium > Gastrolobium villosum. Next base: position 48,596 of record JAVKPL010014678.1, read on the forward strand.
AAAGGGTTCTTGCATCATTGACGAACGGTGGTGTGGATCACTATTAGAGGGTTTGAACCCTTCAAGCCTGACATCTGATCTCCCTGACTGATCAGGCCAAAAACAAGGTAACATCATGCTGTCTTAAAGCATGAACCTATGTGTGCATGTATGTTCCGCAGTAAAAATTTTGTTTTACACCTTACATGCATCGGCCTTCAAAGGCCAGTTTACTTTCAAGTGGTATCAGAGCCCGGTTGCTTAACCATCAGCGGGTGATGGTACCTTGTTTGTGAAAGGAGTTTTTCACGGTCAAAAATCTTTAAAGGGTTAAAGTTTAAATTCTGCATATGGATTTTGAATCACAAATCCTTTAAAGTGTTAAAGTTTTTGTTTTTATGAACATGTAAATTTGATTCCGTGTTCATAAAACATTATGCATCATGGTTTAGTTTCTTTTTCTTTATGAAAGTTTTAAAAGGAACACCCTTTTTGAAAGGGTAGATTCGGCCATGGAGGGTACTAAGAGTACCTTGAATGATTTCTTATTTTTCTCCATGAATTGTGTCATGTTTATATGCATGAAATTTTGTGACAAAATTTATCATATAGTCACCTATATGATTCGGCCATGAAGGAATTTATGGCTACATGCATGGTTTAATTTTGTTTTCTTTGAGAAAGAATTAACAAAATTTGAATTAAAATTGTTTTTAAATTCGACCAATGAGAAATTTAAGATTATGAATCTTGATGTTATTTTGATGTTTACATGTTAAATGTCAAAATACATGTGAAAATGTTATGTGATAATATAATGTTTGTGTTTGCAAGTTTTGAACTTTTCAGGTACAAACAGGAAGGGGATGGTCATGGTGCCCGGATTTGAATTTTTTTGAATTTTTAAATTAATGTGTAATCGCGCATTTTAATTTACAAGTGTATTTGTAATTTAAATTTTGTAATTTTGTCCCTCCAAAGATGTTATGGAGTTTCTTTAATTATTTGTAATTAGAGAAATAGGCTAGTGGCGTATAGACGACAAGCGGTCGTTGCTTAAAGAAGCAAAAAGGACAAAAGCGCGAGCACCATGGCTATCTCAATATAAACTGTTTATATGCATGTATGATTAGAACGTCTAGTATGCATGAATTGGGCAAACCGCATTTTGTATGGTTATTATGTTTGTCCAATAACGACTAGTGTATACCGATAGATGTTTGACATAGGTAACGACTAGCATGATAACTTACAATATGCGTTTGATGGGACCTAATTAACCCTAAAATAAAAGGAACCCTTAAAAGGAATAAATAATTAAGCATATGATTACCTCCCACCACCAATGCTACTCAAAACTCTTCTACATAGTGATGCTCCACAACTCAGTTGGGACCCACTATTTCGTTGAGCTAGAGTAGTGTTTGAAGTGTAAGACACTTAGGGTGCTGGTTTAATGCTTAACTAAGACATAAGTTGCAGGCACAGCCGGGCTTATGTGCTTAGGGTAATGGTGCTAGGTTGGTTGCATGAGATGCACCACTAAGTGACAAAGAGTTGTCAACCTAATGTTAAGAGAGGGTATGAGATACTATTGATAAAGATCAGCCCATTATTTAAATTAATCTTGTGGTCTCAGATGGAGATTAAAATAAATAATCGCACTCTTAATCCCACTAAGGTAAAATCTAAAGTAGATTAACCCTAAGTCAAAAGGAAGGGTCATTGACTTAGATAAAATAGTGGGAGGGGCAAATTATTTCAAGTCTTTAATAATTTGCTTTTAACTACATAAGCGTATATTAACTAAAACTATCTTTACATCCTTTTCAGCTTATAGTATGACTAATCCACTGTCACTGCGTTCAATACTCGATACGAATAAACTGACCGGTTCAAATTTTATGGACTGGTATCGGAACCTAAGAATAGTTCTAAGGGCCGAAAAGATTGCCAACGTTTTAGATGCTGTAATACCCGTAGCTCCACGGGAAGGGGAAGAAGGGTTTGCGGAATTTGATTTCGTAACCCACCAACAGCACTTGGATGACAATGTGATGGCAGTATGCATCATGTTGGCATCCATGTCGCCTGAACTGCAAAAGCAGCATGAGCATATGGATGCTCCCTCTATTATCGTACATCTCAAGGAGTTGTATGATATTAAAGGTAGGCATGAGAGGTATGAGGCCTCAAGAGAACTGTTCTCTTGTAGGATGACTGAGAGCATGTCTGTTGGCAGCCATGTTCTCAAGATGATCGGGCTGATTGAGAAGCTAGGAAACCTAGGCTTCATCATGGATGCCGAGCTAAGTAATGACTTAGTCCTCACCTCACTTCCACCTTCCTTCAGTCAATTCATCATGAATTACAATATGTATGGGATGCAAGTGAGCTTGCCTGAGTTGTTAAGCATGTTAACAACAGCTGAAGTGTCTATCAAGAAGGATAGGACACGGGCTCTTTTGATTGGTGGGCCTAGCAAGGCCAAGGGAAAGGGTAAGGAGCCTGCAAAAGGTGACCCCTTAAGCCCAAAGGAAAATCCAAGAAGAAGAAGGGCAAGAAGAAGGGTAAGAAGGCACCTAAGGACAAGGGTGATGCTGAGTGCTTCCATTGTGGCAAGAAAGGCCACTGGAAGAGGAATTGTCCAGACTACCTGAACAATGTGAAGGACAAGAAGCATGGTGATGCTTCTGCCTCAGGTATTTTCTTGATTGAGATAAATTATTCTTATGCTAATCCATCCTCATGGGTATTGGATACCGGATGTGGTTCTCATATCTGCAATATGTTGCAGGTACTTAGGAGCCCAAGGAGATTGGATAGAAACGAGGTGGATCTCCGCGTTGGTAATGGAGCAAGGGTTGCTGCTCATTCAGTTGGAGATGCTGATCTTATTTTGCCTACGGGCCTTTTATTGCATTTGAATAATTGTCTTTATGTTCCGTATATTTCTAGAAACATTATTTCAATTTCTTGTTTAGAACAAGATGGTTATACTTTCAGTATTAGGGATGGTACTTTTTCTATCACTTTGAATGATATGGTTTACGGTACTGCTTCTTTAATAAATGGATTGTATGTGTTGGAAATGGGAAATGAAGTGCTCAATATAGATGTGAAACGACCTAGGACGGATAATCAATCTTATCTTTGGCACTGTAGACTAGGGCACATAAATGAGACAAGATTGTCTAGGATGCATAGAGATGGATACTTGGACTCCATGGATTTGGAATCCTATGGACAATGTGAATCTTGTCTAGCTGGGAAAATGATTCGACAAAAGCCCAAAGGGCTTGAGAGTCATAGGGCTAGTGAGATATTATAACTCATTCATACTGATGTATGTGGCCCAATGTCTATTGAGGCTAGAGGTGGATATTCTTATTTCATTACCTTTACAGATGACAAATCAAGATTTGGGTATATATACCTAATGAGATATAAATCTGAAGCTTTTGAAAAGTTCAAAGAGTTTAGGAATGAAGTGGAGAAACAGCGTGGCAAGATGATTAAGACATTACGATCAGATCGTGGTGGTGAATATTTGAGCCACGAGTTTCAGGGTTATCTGAGAGAAAATGGAATTCTCTCACAACTTACCGCTCCTTACACACCACACCAAAACGGTGTCTCCGAAAGGAGAAACAGGACCTTGTTAGACATGGTTAGGTCTATGATGTGTGAGACTCAACTTCCAAAATCGTTTTGGGGATATGCCTTAGACACAGCGGCATACCTTCTAAATAGGGTACCGTCTAAATCTGTTCAGACCACACCATATGAGATATGGAGTGGTAAGAGAACTAACCTGAGTTACCTCAGGGTATGGGGATCGCCAGCTTATGTCAAAGCGTTGACATCAGACAAGCTTAGTGCTAAGAGTACTAAATGTCTATTTGTGGGGTATCCTAAAGGTACTAAGGGATACTACTTCTACTCCATGGAAGAACACAAAGTGTTTGTGTCAAAGAATGCTGAGTTTCTTGAGAAGGATTTGATTTCTCAAGGAGGCAGTGGGAGTAAGATTGATCTTGAAGAAGTGCAAGATCCACAAGAACAGATTGAGGAACCCGAGTCTGCTCCGCAGGCGACGTTCTCCAATGGAGAAGTAAACACACAACTCCGTAGATCTACGAGGGTCATCCATCCACCTGAAAGGTACGGGTTTGTGATTGAGAATCAGCAAACTGTTGAGGATGATGAACCAAGTAACTACGAGGAGGTGGTCAAAGATGTTGACTCCTCAAGATGGCTTGAAGCCATGGAATCTGAAATGGATTCGATGTATCAGAACAAGGTATGGACCTTGGTTCCTAAACCGCAAGGAATAGTTCCTATCAGTAATAAATGGGTCTTTAAAAGAAAGACTGATGCAGATGGCAACGTTCAGACCTACAAAGCTAGGTTGGTGGCGAAAGGGTATCGTCAAAGACAAGGAGTTGACTATGATGAAACTTTCTCACCAGTTGCCATGATCAAATCTATTAGGATCATGGTTGCAATAGCAGCATACCACGACTATGAAATTTGGCAAATGGATGTCAAGATCGCCTTCTTGAATGGGTTCTTGAAGGAGGAAGTGTACATGACATAACCTGAAGGCTTTGAAATCAAAGATCAGGAGCATATGGTATGCAAACTACAAAGGTCAATATATGGGCTAAAGCAAGCATCAAGGAGTTGGAATATACGTTTTGATGAAGTCGTTAAGAGTAACGGTTTTATCAAGAACGAGGATGAACCTTGTGTTTACAGAAAGGTTAGTGGGAGTAATGTCGTCTTCCTAGTGCTCTATGTAGATGACATATTGCTAATAGGAAATGACATCCACACATTAAAAATAACGAAAGAGTGGCTTTCAGAAAACTTTACCATGAAGGATTTGGGAGAGGCAGCCTTTATACTTGGTATAAAGATCTATAGAGATAGATCCAAGAGGCTGCTGGGTTTATCTCAATCCACGTACGTTGACAAGATGCTAAAGAGGTTTAGCATGGAAGGTTCGAAAAGAGTTTTTCTTCCTGTCAGTCATTGGGTACACCTATTAAGGGCTATGAGTCCTAAGTCACAGCCTGAGAAGGATCGCATGAGTGGAATTCCATACGCTTCGGCTATTGGATCCATCATGTATGCCATGATATGTACGAAACCAGATGTCTCATATGCTTTAAGCATTACGAGCAGATACCAGTCAGACCCTGGAGAGGGTCACTGGACGGCAGTCAAAACCATCCTTAAATACTTAAGAAGAACTAAGGATGTGTTTCTGGTCTATGGTGGGGTTAATGAGTTAACAGTGAAAGGGTTCACTGATGCCAGCTTTCAGAGTGACAAAGATGACTGCAAGTCACAGTCAGGATTCGTATTCACCTTAAATGGTGGGGAAGTGTCTTGGAAAAGTTCGAAGCAGGAGACAACAGCAGATTCAACGACAGAGGCTGAATACATAGATGCTTCAGAAGCAGCTAAGGAGGCAGTGTGGATCAAGAAGTTCATAAATGAACTAAGGGTGGTTCCAAGCGTGGATGAGCCCATACAATAGCTTTGCGACAACACAGGAGCCATTGCACAGTCAAAGGAACCTAGGTCTCATCAAAGATCTAAACACGTGCTCCGCAGATATCATTTGATTAGAGAAATCATTGATAGGAATGATGTCAAAATGGATTATGTTCCCACAGACGATAACCTGGCCGATTCTCTGACAAAGGCTGTTTCTCAGAGAAAACATGATAGTCATTATGAGGCCTTGGGCATACGACTTAGGTCTGATTGGCTCTAGGCCAAGTGGGAGCTTGTTAGCATATGGGTGTCCTAGAGACAATCTTTTGATTAAATAAAGGACACTAGATGTAGAACTTTGTTTGTCGCAAATAAATAAAGCACTATTTATTCAGTTTCATATTGTGTCTCGATATTACTATTAATATTATATGAACGAACTGGATAAACCCCTTGGAATAGAACAGGTATCTCTTGAGTATCTGTGATGAGATCACGATCATGAGGATTCAAGGATATTGCATGTCTATTCCTAATTATATGTTCCTAGTCTAGAGACACTGAGTTTGGGGATCAGTGATCTCGAGTAAGACTAGTACGACTTATCTACTTGTATATGGATACAAGGTAAAGACCTCATGAGCTGCAGATATGGAGATATCTTAGCTAAAGTCGTGGGTGGACCTATAAGAGTATAGCTCGCACTGAACAGACCCAAAAAGAGACTCTATGAGGAAATCTCACAGATAGTGTCATTAGAGTAATCTCTTTATGTTTGGGTATGTCTTTCCTTAGACCAGAAGTTATTACCTAGATTGTGTTCTTCAAGGCGTGTTTTGATTGTATGCCTCGTCTGCCTGAAACATGGAGACTCATAGGTATACTGTTTGGCGTGTCCTTAAAGGGCACAGGGCTAGGGTAATAAGCTGAAGGAATTCGTCAAATCTCTGTGAGAGATTAGGTTATCTGTAAACCGGAGAAATCGGGATGACATTTACAGGGACTCGGGAATCTATGCATAGTAAAAGAGATCATGAGATGATCTGCCTTTAGAGTCAGTAAAGTGAAGATTCCCTATTTCGAATAAAGCTTACCCTAAACCGCAGGGGTTGATACATTTCCTTACCCTAGGTTAATGGGAAGATAACCGAGACGAAGGGAAATACATACGGTAACCAAATATGTGCAATAGGATGATCAAGTCATTAATCTGACTAGTTCTGGGGCAACAAAGCATTGCTAGTGCTCTGTGTTGTCATTAATTGGGTTGTGGGCTTGTTGGGCCCAAGGCCAGTTATGTCAGAAGCTAAGTTGGACCCAATGGGTCACACACTAACACCTTGTAGTCATGATGGACTAGCTTTAAAGGTATTGGGCCTAATAATGGTTGTTAGCCCAGGAAGTTGTTTGGAAGCCCACCTAAATGGGAGGGTGGTGCATGGAGCTTAGTAATGGGCTTGGATAGTCCAAGCCATTACTAATTAATTTAATTAGTTAAATTAATAATCAAATATTTGAATTTCGAATTTTGAATTTGAAATTCGAATTTTGAAATTTGAATTTGGAATTTGAATTTCGAAATTCGAATTTTGAATTTGAAATTTGAAATTTGAAATTTGAATTTTGAAATTTGAATTTGGAATTTGAATTTTGAATTTGAAATTTGAAATTTTGAATTTTGAATTTGAATGTTTGAACATTTGAATTCAAGTGTTTGAATTCGAATTTGAATTGGCTTTGAAAAGTTGTTTCATAACAAAAGGATAAGACAGGATCTTATTGGAGCATATTCCTTGGATCAAGAAGCATCTTTGGAGCACTTCCTTGGGCTGTTTGGTGCGCAAGTTTAAGTGATAAGGATGTCATCTTATCACTTAAAACAAAGCTCCATTTAGATTTGGTGGTTGAGGGAATCAGTGGGTGAGTTGATTCAAATTTTGAATGCAACTACTCAATATATTTGGACCCCTTTTAGGGCTGAATTATGCGCATGAAAAATGTATACTATATGATGGTTTATGAATTTAAGTTTAAATTATTTTGAACTTAATTTCATGTGGATAAGATTGGAGGTTGTTGGCAAAATTGGTTTTGCAACAGCTCCACCTTATCCTCCCTGTTCCATGCGCAAATTTCAAAAGAGTTGGAAAGTTGATTTTCATTTTGAATGATTTAAATCTCTCCTCCTCTCCAAGTGTGCGCATAACACTTGTTCCTCACCTTAGGGTTTTGAAGAAAACCTAGCCAACTCTCCTCCATCTATGCACCATTCTGTAGGGTAGTTCACTACACCTTTCCAAACAGAATACCTAGCCTCCACCTTCACCACTTGTGCGCATAGCAAGCCTCACTGTGGTGTTCATCTGGTAGCTTTCAAGAAAGGGTTCTTGCATCATTGACGAACGGTGGTGTGGATCACCATTAGAGGGTTTGAACCCTTCAAGCCTGACATCTGATCTCCCTGACTGATCAGGCCAAAAACAAGGTAACATCATGCTGTCTTAAAGCATGAACCTATGTGTGCATGTATGTTCCGCAGTAAAATTTTTGTTTTACACCTTACATGCATCGGCCTTCAAATGCCAGTTTACTTTCAGGCCCTTCACTCACACAATGCAATTTCACACTAAGCTAAAGTGTTTTGGAGAAGGAACCATGAAGAAAAATGGTATCTTGATGAAGTTTCTTGAAGAAAAGGCTATGGAGTGAGGTGGAGAGGGTGGCTGCCTCCAAGACTCAGAAAATCAACGTAGAGAGGTGAGAATTCTGACCTAGGGCTTTGTGCCAAGTCCTTATATAGTAACTTAAGTTTTAATCGCACAATATTAGTATTAATAGCTACGCTTATCATTTTAATCTCAAACTTCATATTCAGAACCTAGCCATTTTTCTAAGTTTTTTCATATTTTTATCTTAATTTTTCACAACACTTTTTCGGTACGCGTTTTAACACTGACAGTATTAGTTCTGACATCAATTCTCATTATTTTGATTTCAAACTTATTTTACAGGTCCTATGTATTATTCTAGGAATATTCATGCACTTATTATAATTTTCCGGGATACTTCACCTCTACGCATTTATATCGGTAGCAGAACCGGTATCTGCACTTTTCATCAGAAAAATGACTTAAGCATTATTATTCACTTGCCATAATTATTAAAGCCTCATAATAACTATTAGGGTCAATTATGAAATTATTTCCTAATTATCAAATTTAATTAGTTAATTGCTTGAATATTTCAAAGATAAACATAAAAAGTATAATCATATAAAAAATACTTTATAATTATAGTCGTCTTCTTCTTTTTTCCTTTTTTTGATACATATTGTAGTTGTCTTCAATTGCTTCTCAATTTGTTATTATATAACTATAATGAACTTTAAATACTTATCATTAGTATTCTATGTAATTTTTTAAGAAATAAAAAATATAAATTGAGAGTTACATAATATCAAATAATTATATTCTATTAAAAAATATCAAATAATAATAATAACAATAATAATCTTTTTTTCTTTTAAATTTTCCAATTCACAAAGTATTCCCCAGTCCCCACCCTTTTACGACTCAAAAGTTTCTTGCCAAAAAGGGAAAGAAATGTTTTATTAAAAGTTAAAACTGGAAAGCCAAAAAGAGAAAGAAAAACTTTGTGCTCGTCCCATCAATGTCATTATTTCCTACCCTTTAAGTGATCGTCCCATCATTGTCAAGGGCATAATCGTGTACTACCATATTAGATGGCAAAAACATCATTTTAAGATTCTTGGACAACAAAATTATTCAGTTAATATTAATTATATAAGTTTTTTCAAATTAATAGAGTCAAATCCGTTAATGATCCTAACGGGACTGATGCTATATCGGCGCAATTTTATTATGGTAAAATTTCAGAAGGTCATAATTTTTATGTTGAGTATTCAAATCATATGATTTTTTTTTTATATAACTTTTCGATATTTGTGCAATAATATATTGACATATTTTATCTTTCACAAACATAGTTCGAATTTATAACAGTAGTAACACAATAAAAAACGTTTAAATCTAGAAACTCTAGAGTTTTTTTTTCGAAATAACACCATGAGCTACAACACATGCCATTCATTGACACATTTTATCAATGTGAATGATGTTATTTAATTCCTTTTCTTATTTCTCAACTATCCAACAATAACAAATAATGACACTGGTTTCATCTCCATCAACGCGCACAGACAATAACGGATATCAATATTTCTTCTTACGGAAAGCCCTAAAGTATTGATCTTATTGCTGAAAAAATCGTTATCTCATAGGCTAACTAGGGAAAACTAGGCCAAGAAATTGATGATACGTGCTACAGTTCATGGTGTTGGTTCGGAAAGAACTCAGGAGCTTTTCAGTTTAAATGCTTTTGTGATTATGGAAAAATAAATTTTTCAAATGAGATGTCATTGCGTAGATCTCGAAAAGTTATGTGAAATTAAAAAAAAAATATCTTATTTAAATACCCGAGTCAAAAGTTAAATCCTTCCGAAATCTTAGAGTGACGTGATTGCCTACAAATAGGGCTGGCAAAATGGGTTGAGCCCGCCGGGCTGGCCCGTCCCGCCAGCCAAACAGGGTGGGCTGGGTTGAGTTTTTCAACCCACCAGCCCACCAAACCCGCCCCGCCAAACCCGTCAGCCCGTCAGGCTCGGCCCGCCACGGGGCGGGCTAGCCCGCCAAGCTCGTTTTTTTTTCTTTTTAGGTTACCCAATTGTTATGTAGCTCCGTGCCTTAGATTTCTCTGCATGCAAGTGGTTTTTTTGAATTGTTGTGGACTGCTCATACAACACTTTGTTACTTGTTTTGTTACTTTGTTTTACCTTGATATGATTTTATTTTATTATTATTTTTGCATTGAAAGATGCATATTTATATGTAGATTATTAAACACTGATCTTCTTAGTTTCATAAGCACATTAGGATTTTATGCAGATTTTTTTATGCTTTTATGCAAAAAATTTTATGTGTTTTTATGCAGAATTTAATTTTTTGTATTTTATTTTTATATATATTTTTATATTTTTAATTTTTTTTTATTTTAGGCGGGCTGGCCCGTAGCCCGCCAACCCACTCATAAAACGGGGCGGGTTGCTTAATTCAACCCATTTTATCAAAACGGGCCGGGACGGGCCAACCCATTTTGGGCGGGCCAGGGGCGGGGCGGGGCGGGTCGGGACGGGCGGGCCCGTATTGCCGGCCCTACCTACAAAGCATCGACATGGCATTAGGCGCATCAGGATCATTGATGGAACTAGTCTCATAAGTATCAATCATGTATTTATCTGCGTTAGGTTGAAAAAATTTATCCAATTAACTTTAACCGGAAAATTCTTTTACCCAATAATGTCACAAAGGTGGTTTAACCGATACTACTTTCCTCAATTTTGAACTACTGATGCTATAAATAGTAGGTGCTTGTGACTTAAATTCTCATGCCATTCACTACTTGCCAATTATCATTATGCCTACAACAGAAGGAGAGGAGAACCTAAGCCAAGAAAGTAAGGAGCTTATTCTTTCTCTTCCCAAAGAGAAAGGTTGGAGAACACGTTATCTCTACCTCTTTCAAGACTTTTGGTGCCAGCCGGCTGAAATCCAAGCAATAATCACTTTTCAAAAGCACTTCCAAGCCAATGACAGTGATGTTATTGTGGCCACCATTCCAAAATCTGGTACCACGTGGTTGAAAGCCCTTACCTTTGCCATTGTCAACCGACACCGTTTTTCCACCTTAGAGAACCATCCATTGCTTACTTCAAATCCCCATGACCTTGTTCCTTTCTTTGAATACACTGTTTATGGGGATACACATGACCAAGTTCCTGACCTCTCCAACATGAGCGAGCCAAGACTTTTTGGTACTCACATTCCATTCCCTTCACTGGCCAAGTCAATCAAGGAGTCCAATTGTAGGATCATTTATATATGCAGGAACCCTTTTGACACTTTTGTTTCTACCTGGATTTTCATGAACAAAATCAAGCCAGAGTCTTTACCTGCTTTCGCACTAGAGGTAGCTTTTGAAATGTATTGCAAGGGGATAATTGGGTTTGGTCCATCTTGGAACCAAATGCTTGGTTACTGGAATGAAAGCATAGCTAGACCACACACGGTTCTGTTCTTGAAGTATGAAGACCTTAAACAAGATGTGAATTTTCATGTGAAAAGAGTGGCAGAGTTCTTGGGTTGTCCTTTCACTCAAGAGGAGGAAAGTAGTGGAGTGATTGAAAACATAATCCAGCTGTGTAGCTTTGAGAAGATGAAGGAGTTGGAAGCAAATAAATCTGGAACATTTGGTAGGAACTTTGAGAAAAAGTTCTTGTTTCGTAAGGCTGAAATAGGGGATTGGGTTAATTACCTTTCCCCTTCAATGGTAGAAAAATTATCCAAAATCATAGAAGAAAAGTTGAGTGGATCAGGCCTTTCATTTAAAGCTACTCTTAATGCTAGGCGGTGATGACATATTCACGTGATGATCGAGTTTGGTTATTATATAGAATAAGTGGCTGCTGCACAGGAATCATGCAAGTTGCTGCAATGTAGGGCAATAGTGTTGCTGTCGTTTTGCCCTTTCCATAATAAATGGGTGTCAGAAGTCCCAGAGGCTATGTGGCTACCTCAATTATTTCCCTTTTAATAAGTGTATTTACTTGGAAAAGAAGTGCATGTTAAGTTCTCTTTAATTAAGGTTATTTCTTTCGTTCAAGTGGCGTATTTACTTTATTATAAACTAAAATATTATTCAGCTTAGTGCACCAATAAATAAAAATTATTATTCAGCTTTAATTTTGCAAATTTATTCTCTTTCTAATTATAGATTATTGCATAGTTTGCATATAAACCTGGTTTTTTTTTTTTTTTTTTTTTTTTTTTTGACCCTTATAACCCTTTACTAATAATTAATTACCATATTGCTCTTAATTAGAAACTATTTCAAAAAATTAACCCTTCCAAAAAACATAACACCAATCTGCCTCTGTTTGATCGTTAACCACTAAGTCCACCCGGGTACACCTCTCCCTCCTCGGGTATTTTATGAAAATATATGCCTACCCGGATAAGGAGGGGTGTACTCGAATATATTTCTTGGCATATGAGAAATCGCTTGAATTATTTACCCGGAGAGAGACGGGTGTACCCGGGTAAATCTATATAATAGTATGAATAACACTAAATTGCTCTTCTAATAACTGTTAATCATTTTATCCACGTAACTCTTGATTTCGTGTTAGTTGTAATCTCTTTCTTTCGTTCGCTTGAGACATTGCCTTGTGAATTAAATTTATTAAATGGTTAAAGCTTTGCCAATGTGAGTTTATGAACTCTGTGATATGCTATTGACAGTGATTAATGACTTGACTGAATGGGATGAAATGTGAATACTTGCATTTTGTGGGGTCGGTTGACAAATCCTACAAGAATGATGTTTCTTTTTTTAATTTGCAAATCTGTGCCAAAGAGTTTTTTTTTTTGAGGGGGGAATTATATTGTGCCTCCTAAGAGTTGGTTTTTATGTAATTCACAGGTCCTCTAATGGTGTTTCTCTCAAAAACACATAACACACAGATTCTTCCTGAATATACCTCTTTCTATTACTGTATATGCCAAGCCTCTTTACAATGGTTTACATGGTGCTATTAAAAAGTATTAGCAAATGATTAAGAATACTAATGACCAACTTAGGAAATTTAAACATAATAATGACTACTTCATGAAAACTCTAAACTCATGAATGTCCACTAACAAATCCCTAAGGACATATCCCTTCACCATAAGACTCTTCATTTTCTATTTTCTTTAATTAAATAAAGTTTAAACCAACAAAACTCCCCCATAAACTTTAATATCTCTACCGTCCTTCATTCCCATCTTCTTCTTGCAATTCTCAAACAATAACATCGGCAGGGGCTTTGTGAAAATATCTCCAACTTGATCTCGACTTGCAACATGAGTGAGCTCCACCTTTCCTTCTTTGACTTGATCTCGGATGAAATGGAACCTGACATCAATATGCTTACTTCTTTCATGGTTGACCGGGTTCTTTGCTAAGATTTGTTGTCAACTCGGATTTCAGTTGAACCGACTTGCTCTTGCTCCAACTTGCTTAATAAATTTCTCAGCCAAATTGCATGACAAACACACCAGGAAGCAGCAACGTACTCGGCTTCGCATGTAGATAAAGTCACAATAGGTTCCTTCTTTGACACCCACGTGAATGCCGTGTTTCCCATGAAAAATACATAGCCAGCCGTGCTCTTCCTGTCATCAACATCTCCGCACCAATCACTATCCGAATATCCTGTCAATTTGTACTTATCCGACTTCGAGTAATGAAGTCCTTGCGAGATTGTTCCTTGAACATATCTTAAAATTCTCTTTGCCGCCTTCCAATGAGTATAGCTCGGCTCTTCCATAAATCGGCTTATTATTCCAACACTCAGACACAGATCCGGTCTCGTACACGTCAAGTACCTCAGACTTCCAACTAGACTCCGATAAACACTCGGATCTACCTTTTCACCTCCATCATATCTTGAAAGTTTAGCACCGGGTTCCATAGGGGTTGAAACTGGGTTGCAATTACTCATTTTAAACTTCTCTAAAATTCCTTTTGCATAGGCTTCCTGAGAAACGAAAATCCCAGATTTATCTTGTCTGACCTCCAAGCCAAGAAAGTATCTCATCAGACCGAGATCTGTCATCTCGAACTCCTTCGTCATTCTATTCTTGAAATCTTGAATCATCCTTTCATCATTACCCAAGAAAATCAGATCATCAACATATAGAGCAACAAGTAGAATTTTACCCCCCTTTTTCTTCACGTAGAGAGCATGTTCATACGGACATTGTTCAAGTCCATCTTTCTTGAAGTAATTGTCAATTCTTGTGTTCCAGGCTCTTGGGGCCTGCTTCAACCCATACAAAGCTTTCTTCAGTCTCAACACTTTTCTTTCTTGTCCTGCTTTCATGAATCCCGGAGGTTGTTCCAGATACACCTCCTCTTCGAGTACTCCATTTAAGAATGCTGACTTCACATCCATCTGATAGATCGGCCATCCGAACTGGGCTGCTTGAGAGATTAACAGCCTGATAGTCTCCATTCTTGCTACGGGTGCGAACACCTCGTCACAGTCAATGCCGGCCTTCTGCCTATACCCTTTTGCCACCAGCCGGGCTTTATATCTTTCGATCTCCCCCTTAGCATTCACTTTCTTTTTATACATCCATTTCACACCAATGGGCCGACTTCCTTTGGGTAGCTCGGCTAACTCCCATGTCTTGTTCTTTTCTATTGCTTTAATTTCCTCCTCCATGGCTGATTGCCATTTCACATTTCGAATTGCTTCTTCAAAACTCACTTCCTCAGAGTTTGCTAACAAACATACCAGGTGTGCTTCACTGGTGGAATCATACAGATCTTGTAGACTCCTCATCCTTGGTTGTCTCAACTCTTCTTTGCCATCAGAAACTTCAGGGTTTGCAGTGATATGGGTCGAAGGTTGTCTAACCTCAATTGATCTATTTCCGGGTTCCACATTGTCCCCTGATGGACTATTCCAGTCCCAAGCATCTTCTTCATTCACTTTCACATCTCGGCTAACCAGCACCTTTTTACTGACGGGATCCAACAACTTGTATCCCTTCGTCTTCTCATCATAACCAATAAACACAAACTTCTTACTCTTATCTTCTAGTTTTGTCCTCAACTGATCCGGTATGTGTGCATAAGCAACACTCCCAAAGACTCTAAAGTGACCCACTTTGGGCTTCAATCCGCTCCATGCTTCTTGCGGAGTCTTGTCATTCAAATTTGAATGTGCACATCTGTTTTGCACATACACTGCACATTGTACAGCTTCTCCCCATACCTCTTTTGGCATGTTTTTCATTTTTAACATAGATCGGACCATATCCAGGATAGTCCGGTTCTTTCTTTCAGCTACTCCATTCTGCTGGCGTGAGTACGGTGCGGTCAGGAACCGCCTTATCCCATGTTCTTCACAGTACTTCTTGAAAGCTGTTGACACGTACTCCCCATCTCAGTCTGAACGGACCGACTTGATGTACCTCCCAGTACCATTTTCTATCATCACTTTAAAACTCCTAAATGCCTCTAACACCTCGGATTTTTCCTTCAAAAAATACACCCAAGTCTTTCGACTAAAATCATCAATAAATGTTACAAAATACTTCTTACCACTGAATGACCCTGGAGTAATAGGTCCACACAGGTCGGTATGAATCAATTCCAGAGGCTGTCTAGCTCGGTATCTCGCCATCCTTTGGAATGGGCTCCTCGCATGTTTTCCCAATACGCAGTCCTCACAAAATTTTCTTTCAGAGTTAATCTTTGGCAGTCCCACCACCATGTTCTTCTTCATCATCTCGGTCAGACCACCATAATGAAGGTGTCCAAACCGTCGATGCCACAACGACATTTTATCCTCCACCTCGGCTTGCAGACAACCGACCTCCATGCTCCTCAGACTCAGCTTGTACATTCTATTTTTCTCCATCTGAACTCGGGCTATCAGACGCCCTTGTTTGTCTTTCAACAGCAGAACTCGGTCTGTCATTAGAACCGAGTAGCCTTTCTCCATCAATTGTCCAATGCTCAGAATATTGCTTTTGAGCTCAGGCACGTAATACACATCCCGAATTGTACCAATTTGTCCATCTCTTTGCAAGAAACAGATCGTACCTCGGCCTTTCACATCAATTTTGGACGCGTCTCCAAAAGAGACATGTCCAGCTTCCACCGTTCTCAACTCCTTGAACAAATGTTTGTAACCACACATGTGATTACTGGCACCAGTATCTAGGTACCACTCCGACTCAACCTTCGAGCTAGTTTCACCATGTGCTAACATCAGAACTCCATCATTTATTTCTCCTTCTGCAGTGAGGTTTGAAGCCTCGTCAACTCTTCTTTCATCTCGGCAATCCTTAGCGAAATGCCCAACTCGGCCACAATTATAACACTTGTCCGAGTTGCAATCTCTTGAATAATGTCCATACTTCCCACATTTGTAACATTCCACGTTTGATTGGTTTGTCCATCGGCCTCTTCCACCTCGACCACGTCCTCTACCTCTCCAATTTTGCTGACTCGTCTCAGCTCTTTCTTCATGTTTCACATCCTGACCTCGACCACGACCTCCTCGGCCATTTCCACGTCCACCTCGTCCACGACCTCTACCTCGGACATTCTGAGAGTAGAGTGCCTTTTCATCCTTGATATTTGCTTTTGACTGAAGTGCTTGCTCCAGTGTCTCTTCCTTCTTCTTTTTCTTGCGCTGTTCATGCGCCTCAAGAGAACCTGCTAGCTCTTCAACAGAGAGCGTAACCAAGTCCTTAGACTCCTCAATTGCACATACCACGTTCTCGAAGTCGTCTATCAACGACCTCAGAATTTTTTCTACGACTCTGGAGTCGGTCAACACCTCTCCATTTCGTTTCAATTGGTTCACCACGGTTTGAACCCGAGTGATGAAGTCCGACACTCCTTCGGTTTCCTTCATCTTCATCCCCTCTAACTCTCCTCTTAGAGTTTGAAGTCGGACCTGCTTCACACGGTCCGCGCCTTTGTAAGTCGTCTCCAATATATCCCAAGCTTCCTTTGCCGTCGTCGCACCTCCAATCTTTTCAAGACCACCGCTTCCTTCAACGGCTTGAAACATCATAAATAGTGCCGCTGCATCCTTTGATCTCAACGCACTCAATTGCTTGAGTTTATTTGCTGAATATCCTTCCGTTGTATCAGGTTCTACGAACCCATTTTGCACCAACCCCCAACTGTCATAAGCTCGTAGAAGGGCCTTCATTTGGATGCTCCAGTTTTCATAGTTCACCTTTGTCAGACGGGGCACTGACAGACTATTACTCATATTTTCCATTGACTCAAGCTCTGATACCAATTTGTAATTCACAGGTCCTCTAATGGTGTTTCTCTCAAAAAACACAGAACACACAGATTCTTCCTGAATATACCTCTTTCTATTACTGTATATGCCAAGCCACTTTACAATGGTTTACATGGTGCTATTTAAAAGCATTAGCAAATGATTAAGAATACTAATAACCAACTTAGGAAATCTAAACATAATAATGACTACTTCATAAAAACTCTAAACTCATGAATGTCCACTAACAAATCCCTAAGGACATATCCCTTCACCATAAGACTCTTCATTTTCTATTTTCTTTAATTAAATAAAGTTTAAACCAACATTTTAGTCATAACTTGTTACAGAGTATTGTTGGCAAAAGGTGAAAATAGGTCCGAAAATCAGCTTTGGATAATGCCCTTCTTTGTTCTTAATTTTATTTTGCATCATGGGAATTATATTTGATAGATTTGGAAGGAAAGTGTGGTACTTGGTTAGTTGGTTTCCATCCATGTAAAATCAGGTGAACGGAAGCTTGTTGCCTGCATGCATCTGTAATTTCCCTTTATTGTGCTTACGTGTGCTACATATGGGCATTTCTAGTGAACCTCATGGCTATGAGTAATGGTCTCAACAAGTCCACAGCTGTCAGCACAAGTACACTTATTCTTGGCATGCTAACAACAGTGCTATCAGTGTTGTATTCTGCACTTCGTGCTGGATCTTCAACCACATTCTTATCATCACCATCTTCTCCTAAATCGGGTAATAAAAATGTTTCGACTCCTTTATGATCTCTTACCTTATGTGTGTTGGTATTTTGGATTAAATTCTTTTGCTCTTTGGATACCATAGTTTTCCGGAACCCAACCAGAAAAACTAGGAACCAGTCCTCCTATTAGTCCAATCAACCAGTCCTCCTATTAGTCGAATAGAAATCCAGATTTATGCGGGTATACCGGTCTCTATCCGTAAATAATTCAAGCGTTTTCTTAGATGTCAAGAAATATATCCGGGTATCACCCCTCCTTGCCTGGGTAGGCATAAATTTTCATAAAATATCCGGATAGGAAGGAGTGTACCTGAGTAGGTTTGGTGATCAACGGTCAAACAGGGGTAGATTATGTTTTTTTGGAAGGATTAATTTTTTGAAATAGTTTCTAATCAAGGGTTATGTGGTAATTAATTATTAGTAAAGGGTTATAAGGATAAAAAAAACCTATAAACCTGATTACCATCATTATAACCAAAAGAAATAAAATAAAAAAAGAGTTGCTCCATTTGATACATGCTCAACAATCTAAAAAATATCACAGGGGAGATATATAATGTGACTCATCACTTAGTGAATAAATGATAAGGAATATTATTCCAAAAAATTAAAAAACGATAAGGAATAAAATAAGCGGGATGCCTCATAGGGACGCCACAATCTAAAAACTATATTTCTTTTTGGTAAACTAGTTGCTATTTATTTTACTTATTTTTTTAAAAAAAATTAGAAAACTATTTTAATTTTAAAAATCAATTTTTGAATACTGAGATCCAAGTTTAAGAGTCTGATTAGGCCTATGGAAGCGCTGAAACTTAATACTAGTGCACCCTTTGATATATCATCTATTAAAAATATTCATTACTTTTGATTAATCGCTCAGATTATTAATAAACTAAAAAGTAATTACTTTTCTAGTAAATAAAATAAAAAATCAAGTAAAATTAAACCAAAATAATTTATAAAAATAAATACAAAAATTGATTTTTGACTGCGCGCGTGGGTAAAAATTAATCTCACTCTGACATATCTAAAGCATATCTATTTTTTTTTATAAGAAAAATTTGTAGATTTTCATTTTGAAAAAGAAATTATGAAAAAGTTAACTTTACTAAAATTTATTTTTTTATATTCTAATTATTATTTGTCTTTTATTTCTTTAATTTTTGATTTTTACTTTCTGAAATAAGATAATTAACCAAATAAAAAATTGTTTAATTTAACAATAACTCTAATATTAAGGCAACATATCATTTTCTAATTAAGAAGAAGAAAACACAATTTATTGATATAACTATAAGAGAATTTTAAAATCTGTTTTTTTTTTTTTTTTTTGAGAATCATGAATATGGCTCCCTTTAAAACTACTATAAATCTAAAAGTAACATTTAATAATAATTAAATGTGATAAAAGTAACATCGATTTATAAATATTAAATACTAACCACCACTAGCTTCTGAGCAAAATACCTACTATATGAAAAAAATTAACTTTACTAAAATTTATTTTTTATATTCTAATTGTTATTTGTCTTTTATTTCTTTAATTTTTTATTTTTACTTTCTGAAATAAAGATAATTAACTAAATAAAAATTATTTAATTTAAAAATAGCTCTAATATTAAGGCAACATATCATTTTCTTATTAAGAAGAAGCAAACACAATTTATTGATATAACTATAAGAGAATTTAAAAAACTTTTTTTTTTTTTTTTTGAGAATCATGAATATGGCTCCCTTTAAAACTACTATAAATCTAAAAGTAACATTTAATAATAATTAAATGTGATAAAAGTAACATCGATTTATAAATATTAAATACTAACCACCACTAGCTTCTGAGCAAAATACCTACTCAACACGTCAAACAAAGTTCAAGACTGCAACAAGCCAACAATCACTTTTTGTGTGTGTGTGGAAAATAAGACTACAACAATCATACTAAACACCTAGTCCACTTTATTGATTGCCAAATCAGAGTAAAAATCAAATGGACGAATAAACAGCTAACCAAATGACAAAGGGAATATTAACCAAATCTACTCTTTAAGAAAAAAGTAATTAACAAAACACTGAGTTTAAACAGGCTAACTCTTTTGCCTTTTTCCTTTATTTTTCGTTCTTAAACACCAAATTCAAACCCAAAAACGAACATGAATTCCAAATATTGCCTTTGCATAATTGCTACATTTCTAACATAAGACCCAACACTAAACCCCATAATAAATGAAACTCATGAACTTCCCTCTTGTTTCTCCTATGAAGGTAGTAATGAAGTTTGGTAAAAAGAAAAAGTTTAGTGCATCATATGTGATTCCTATCGAGATTCTAAAGTAAGTCAGTGTTGTGACTTATTGCTTGACTTATTCACCACAGCTTGAATCATCCTGTGTTCCATATATATACCTTAAGAAAGTATTTGTCAAATTCATCTTATGTGCTTCAACCATAATTTGTTTAATTAGAGAAAGATTTGTCATATGAAGTGAAGTTTGTAGCCATTATTAATAGACAAGTCATGAAATTGCAGTTAAAGGTAATTTGCTTAGTTAAAGTCATATGGCAGCACCATTCTAATGAGGAGGTGACGTGGGAGTTGGAAGAGTCCATATGTTCTAAGTATTAGCTTATATTCCGTATTTTGGTTAGTTCTCTTAAAATTTAGGGGCTGAGTTTTCTAAAGATGGGAAGAAATATAAGATCCTAATAATTGAAAAAATTTAAAAAACATTAGGACAAGGCTTGACGTTATCATGTTGCCATTATTATCTGTATGATTAATGAAGACCAAAGTAATATGCGGAATTAGCAATTTTCTCTGAATGGCACGTATTCTCCCAAGCCTTTTCCCAATTTTCTTGATTTTTTTAATTCCTTTGTACTAAGCAATTTGGACCAATTAATCATACATCCCTCGATGCGTAACAAAAGGGAAATAAAAATATATATTAATAAACCATGTGGAATCCATTCCTCGAGGCTATTGTCATTGAGTATAATATGTTGCAACACCAATTGGGTTGCACTTTCAAGACCCAACCCACATCAATAATCATACTCATAGGGCCACGACCCACATCAATAATAATGCACATAGGGCCAACAGGATTAGTTCTAGGCCCAAACATTTTAATGACTTTATCATGGGCTGATAGCCTTTGTGTAATTGGACAGTGATGATTGTAAATCCATTGTCCTCAGAATATATACAGAAAATAGAAAGAGAAGAAAACATAGAAAATTGTTGGACAATTCTCCCTCTTTATACTTTTCTCTCTCTTCTAACTAACTCTCTCAATTTCATCTTCTTCCTTACAATCTGGTGC
The DNA here is from genome assembly GCA_032173675.1 of Gastrolobium villosum. NCBI lineage: Eukaryota > Viridiplantae > Streptophyta > Magnoliopsida > Fabales > Fabaceae > Gastrolobium > Gastrolobium villosum. The sequence goes on from JAVKPL010014678.1 coordinate 70,101, forward strand.
TTTCATTGTTGCATCTCCTCCTATGGCTGATAATACCAGGATGAGAGATCTTCAAAATCAACTCACTGAACTCCGGCAGCAACTTCAAGCTACGGAGACTCGCCTCCAAACAAATGAGGCTACCACTACTCAGCAATTTAATGCTTGGGAGGTGGCCCATGACCGTCGCTTTACTGCTATGGAAAATCAACAAACTGAAAGTTTTGATGATATGCGCATTGACTTAGAGAGGCACCTATAGCAACAACCCAACCATGGCATCGTTCTTCAACCGGGCCGACAACAGGGTATCTTGGGTCCAGGTCCTGGTGGCCGCTCTCCTCGCTTAGATCTCCCTCGGTTCTCCAGTGGTGACCCGAATCGGTGGCTCTTCTCAGTGGAGCGCTATTTTCTCTATTATCAAACCCTTGAACCAGATAAACTTTTATTGGCTTCCTTCCACTTAGATGACCCGGCTGCCAGTTGGTTTCAGGGTATGTCTAGGGATGGTCTGATTCCAACGTGGAATGCATTTGTCCTAGCCATTCATCACCGCTTTGGCCCTACGGAATTCGAAGATCCAGCATCATTACTTGCCAAGTTACAACAATCAGCTTCCGTCCAGGACTACCAGACTGCTTTTGAACGGCTCTCCAGTCGTGTGCCAGGGTTATCCCCTGCTCTCACCAAGAGCATGTTCATATCTGGCCTTAAACCACGAATTCGTAGCTCTATTATCCCTCATCGTCCTGTGGATGTTCATCATGCTTTTGCCCTTGCACGAGTTTATGAGGACCAACTCAATTTGGAACGTTCTTCCAAACCATGGATCCCCAGATCTGCCACACCTGCACAGAGCCCTTCTACATCGGGTTCTTCTCAGGTTTCCCTTGCTTCCACTATTAATTCTCCTATTGCTGCCATTCCTATCAAACGATTATCACCTGCAGAAATTCAAGCTAAACGAGACAAAAATATTTGTTTCACTTGTGATGAGAAATATCATTTTGGTCATAAATGCAAAAATAAACCAGCAATATTGTACATGGATGGCAATGAGACCGAAATAGTAGGTACTGAAAACTGTGAGGAGGGGGACAATGTACAACCAACTGTTGAATCACCTGACACACAACCCGAAATAAGCTATCATGCTCTCTTCGGTCATCGCAATTCCCGTTCATTTCGTTTGCAAGGTACCATTTTGGGTAAACCACTGCAAGTCCTCATTGATGGGGGTAGCACCCATAACTTTATTACCCCTCGGATGTCTTCCTTCCTCCATTTGACTATGCATGCCATCCCACCCTTCTCGGTTCAGGTTGGGAATGGGGATACCTTGCTCTGTTCTGCTCACTGTAAAGAAGTGCCACTGTTGTTACAGGCTGAGTTGTTCCATGTGGATTTATTCGTTATTGATCTGAAGGGGGCTGACATCGTCCTTGGGGTGCAGTGGTTGGCCACATTAGGCCCTATCATTACTGATTACCAACAGCTTACAATGTCTTTTTACCGTGACAATTCCACAGTGCTGCTTCAAGGGACATTGACATGGACCCAGCTGCCATTTCTCCAGCTCAATTGCATAGGCTAGTGGCTCAGAATTCAGTTTCCTCATGCCATATGTGCTTTACTACTTCATCGTTACATAGCCTCACTCCTATGATATCCCACAGCAACCACTCACTGGAGTTGTGTACAAAGGAACCTGCCATTCAAAATGTGTTACAGGAATTTAGTGATGTCTTTGCTTTACCCCCTACACTTCCCCCAACCCGTGCATTTAACCACAAAATTGTCCTTCAACCAGGAACTACACCCATTCAGGTTCGTCCTTACCGTTGCCCTCATTTTCAAAAAAATGAGATTGAACGGTTGGTTAAAGAAATGTTGGCAGGAGGACTGATCCGAGCCAGTCAATCTCCTTTTAGCTCACCGGTGCTGCTGATAAAAAAAAAAGATGGTACCTGGCGATTTTGCGTGGATTATAGGGCCCTCAACACAGTAACTGTCAAGGACAAATTTCCGATTCCAACAATTGATGAATTGCTTGACGAGTTACATGGATCTACCATTTTTTCAAAGTTGGACTTGCGATCCGGTTATCATCAGATATTAATGGAACCCGCTGACATCAGCAAAACTGCTTTCCGTACACACCAGGGTCATTACGAGTTCATGGTAATGCCATTTGGCCTCACTAACGCCCCATCCACCTTCCAAGCTACCATGAACGAGGTTTTTTCTGAATTTCTTCGCCGTTTTGTTGTCATTTTTTTTGATGATATCTTGGTGTATAGTGCTTCACTACAGGATCATGTACAACACTTGTTCCAAGTATTGCAAACACTGCGAAGCAATTCCTTCTACGCAAAACTGTCCAAATGTACAGTCCATCCAATTTCTTGGGCACGTAATATCAGGCCAAGGGGTTCAACCAGATCCTCAGAAAATACAAGCCATAATTGATCGGCCACCGCCTCTGTCTCCGACACATGTCCGTGCATTTTTAGGCCTATCGGGGTACTATAGACGCTTCATCAAGCATTATGCCTTGGTGGCTGCCCCTTTGTCCGATCTATTGAGCAAGTCAGCTTTCTTTTGGTCACCAGCCGCACAAGAAGCATTTCAAAAATTAAAGGCATTAATCACTGCTGCTCCCATTCTGGCTTTACCGGATTTTTCCCTTCCGTTCATTGTAGAAACTGATGCCTCGGGCATTGGGGGTGGGTGCGGTGCTGCTCCAAAACAATCATCCCATTGCCTTTTTCAGTAAGAAACTTTCCCCTACTATGCGCAACAAGTCTACTTATGTCCGCGAGATGTTTGCCATTTCCGCGGCGGTTGCCAAGTGGAGGCAATACTTGTTGGGGTCTCATTTTATCATTCGAACTGATCACCGGAGTCTTCATCATCTTTTAGCTCAAGTGATACAAACACCCGAACAGCAGCTATTTTTGGCCAAGTTACTGGGCTTCAATTTCACAATATAGTATAAATCGGGCAAAACCAATGTGGTGGCGGATGCTCTTTCCAGACAACCGGAGGATATATCCCCTACCCAGACAACCCACTTAGCTGTAATGTCATGTCCCACTTCAAATTATTCATCCACATTACACACCGAGTTATTAAACGATCCCTATACGGCCCATATCCTGCAAGACATCCACCCGAATGCTTGGCCCCACTGGCGAGTTCAAGGCCAACTCCTCTTATACAAAAACCGAATCTTTGTTCCGGCGGGCTCTAGTTTGATTCCTCAGCTGCTTGAGGAAATGCATGCTTCCATCCAAGGCGGCCATTCTGGTTTTACAGCCACACTTCACCGGCTCACCTGTACATTCACATGGAAAGGCATTCGAAAGGATGTTAAGCAATTTATCAAGAATTGTATTGTGTGTCAAAAGATTAAACCTCAGAATCACGCACCTTATGGCTTGCTGCAACCCGTCACACCACCTGCGTCGCTATGGACTGATCTTTCGATGGATTTTATCACGCACTTACCCCTTTCTAATGGGTTTACAGCCATATTGGTGGTCGTTGATCGCTTTTCCAAGGGAGGACACTTCACAGCCTTACCCTCCAATTACACAGCTGCCCACATAGCCAAGGTTTTTTGGGAATCAGTTGGTAAGTTGCATGGTTTCCCTCGCACGATAATTTCTGATCGTGACCCACTCTTCTTGAGCAATTTCTGGCGCACTTTGTTTAAACTCCAGGGCACATCGTTGCACTACAGCACAGCCTATCACCCCCAAACGGATGGCCAAACTGAGAGAGTCAACCGATGCCTACAACAGTATCTGAGGGCATTTACCCACACACACCCCAAGCTATGGTCCAAATACCTGAGCTTTGCTGAATTTCACTTTAATACAGCCTTCAATCGGTCAACCGGTCTTACCCCCTTTGAGATCACCTTCGGCCGCAAACCGCCTACCATACTGGCATACACTCTTGGATCATCTACTGTTGATGCCATAGATACCGATTTATCCACCCGCTCCCAGATTTTTAGCACCCTAAAGGAAAATTTATTTAAATCTCAGAATGCTATGAAAGCATATGCAGATCGAAAAAGGAAAGAGAAAACCTTTGGAGTGGGCGATTGGGTTCTGTTACGCCTCCAACCGTACCGGCAGTTGTCCATCAATCACCGGTCTTCACAGAAGTTGGCTCAGCGGTTTTATGGTCCATATCAAATTCAAGAAAGGATCAGACTTGTATCATACCGCTTGGATCTACCAGCGGATGCTAGAATACATAATGTTTTTCATGTTTCTCTTCTTCGTCAATTCCATGCGGACTCCAACAAACCACAGCCACCACTACAGCTTCCATCTACGGCTGACCCTGTCCTTCACCGTCCAGTGGTTATTGTAGGCACTCGCTCCATTTGGCGTCAGGGCCAAGAGGTTCCTCAAGCTTTAGTACAATGGGAGGGCTTACCTTTAGAATATTGTACTTGGGAAGATGCATCTACAGTGATGGAGCTGGCCGTCGGTCGACACCCAAGTTCGGTGCTTGCTGCTGCACCGCCACCATCGTTTGAGACCACTCCGCGGCTTGCTGCTGCACCGCCACCGCCGTTTGAGATCATTTAGAGGCATGACTTACCAGCTACCCATGTGCCCAGCTCACCTACTCATGTCCTATCCACATCCACTCAGTCTTTGTCCCACTCGAAGTGCATTCCAGCTGTGTCGCATGAAGTCACCCCAGCTGGCCTTATTTCTACCGTTGATAAAGCTTCATCCAACGGTTCATCATGCATCGAGGGCGATGCTGAAACTCAAGCGGGAAGGATTGTTGCAACACCAATTGGGTTGCACTTTCAAGACCCAACCCACATCAATAATCATACTCATAGGGCCACGGCCCACATCAATAATAATGCACATAGGGCCAACAGGATTAGTTCTAGGCCCAAACATTTTAATGACTTTATCATGGGCTGATAGCCTTTGTGTAATTGGACAGTGATGATTGTAAATCCATTGTCCTCAGAATATATACAGAAAATAGAAAGAGAAGAAAACATAGAAAATTGTTGGACAATTCTCCCTCTTTATACTTTTCTCTCTCTTCTAACTAACTCTCTCAATTTCATCTTCTTCTTCCTTACATAATACGTGGAGGGTAAAGGAAAATTTAAGAAAAAATTATAGGGAGAACTAGTGGAGAATGTGGGGTATATAGGGTGAGCATTGTGCCAATAGTCTTTATGCATGCCTTACGGAGATGTTTTCTTGACAAATTTTTTATACAAATTACAAACACATTTGACCACGTTTTCTTCATTTATGGATTTGAGTTGGATTCACGGTTGGGCTTTGAAAATAAGGATATGTATCAGAGTAACCGACTGTGTACCAGGGTAAATAAAGACATGTACTAGGGTAACCGGGTGTGTACCAGGGTAAATAAGGATATGTACCAGGGTAACCGCGTGTGTACTCGGGTAAATAATTCTCTACCCAGGTAACCGGGTGGTCTACCAAGGTAAATGGGTGGTCAACGGTCAAACAGGGATATATTGATGTTATGTTTGTTGAGAAAGTTAAATTTTTGAAATAGTTTATAAACGAAAGTAAGATGATAATTTTTTATTAGTGAAAGGCTATAATGGTAAAAAAAACTGTGAGCAATGAGATAAACATAGGGCACACTAACCATGTTTTAAATTTGACAAACTTTTATTTCAAATTTTTTTTTTTGACAAACTTTAACAAATTATCCCACTAATTATTAATCTTAGACTTTTATTTCATTAGTCTGAAATACCAATGTGTAAATAATGGGGACAATGACAAGTTCAAATTATATTTAATGATTTGTAATTATTAACACAACTTTGATCCAGTTCCAGGCCCAGTCTCAAATTCCAATATTGAGTCTGGCCCAATTTCCATCTCAGAAGACAAACCTCAATTGCACTCAATCTCAGCCACGTCATACAGAAGCTTCTTTCAACCAACTAATCACAACAGATTAACAGAAGAAACTTTGTGCAGTTAGTTTGTTAGATAAGTTGGTTATTATGATAGGCTTCCTGTTAGATCAATTTTCTTTGTTTCACATGTATATAAATTTAGTTTCCTTTGTTACTTTCGTATCTGTAACAATCATTTTACACACCCTAATAGAATGAGGCATTTTTCTCTCTGTTTCTTCATAGTTTTCTTGAGCTCCAATATGGTATCAAAGCTATCTTACTCTGATATCCACTTCTCTTCCTTCCTTTTTCAATTTGATCTTTGTTTTCCATGGCGAATCAAGAGCAATTACCATCATTTCTCACCAATCCTTCGCATCCACTTTTCCTGCATCCAAACGAAAACCCTTCGCAGGTGCTCATTTCTCCAATTTTGAATGGCCGTAACTACCATTCTTGGTCTCGAGGCATGTCAATGGCACCGCTGTCAAAGAATAAGATAGGTTTCATCAATGGTAGTGTGATTGCTCCAGATGAAGATGATCCTTCTTATCAAGCATGGGAGCGGTGTAATACAATGGTGTTAGGCTGGATACACCGATCAATATCTCAAACCATTGCTCAGTCTGTATTGTGGATCAGCAATGCAGTAGACACATGGAAAGATCTACGTACAAAATTTTCTCCAAGAGCAATGAAAGTTGTATTCCTAGGCTATCGCGATGGAGTCAAAGGCTACCTATTATTTGATCTTTCATCTAGAGAAACTTTCCTATCCCGTAATGTGATTTTCCATGAATCCCATTTTCCTTTTGAACCCCAAACACAACAACCTCATGATGGCTGTCCTACCCCACGCACATCAGAAGACTCAATTGATCCTGACTTTTCTTTAATCCACCCTATACCTACATTACCTAATCCACCCCACCAACAACCCCACAATTTATAGTCTCCATCAAACAGTAACCCCATAGTATCACCGTCTGCAACAACAACTGTACTGAATGAACCCCCACCAAATCTCAGAAGATCAACACGCCTTCGATCTGCTCCAAGTTATCTAAATGACTATTGATGGGACGTAAATTCGTTCCCATCTAAGCCCATTTTGATTGCAAAAGACCATCCGTTCCCTCATCTGGTGAGCAACTTCGGCACGAAAATCACTTGTTTTACACTTTTGTGACAAAAACACAATGGGGGAACGGATGATGACGTAACCCTTTGGAAAACATATTAAAAGGGGAATGGATTGAGAGCATTTATTGCACCTGCTACACTCATTTAATGCTTCTGATCACTTTGCAGGAAACATGGAAACAACATCTTCATAAAGCAGAGGCGGTGCACCACTTAAGCACCCAGAAACGTGAACAACAAGGAATAAATAGTTCTCATTGTCTGAACAAACAGCAAGACATGGGGGACTGCAGGAAAACAACTGATCTTAACAGAAGTTGTCCCATCCAATAATTTGCAAGCTTCCAAACACTGTTGCCACCGCCCCAACCATACAACCCAGAAACCAACTCTAAGGGATTTTACAAGACTGCCACTCACTCTTCTGCTTATAAATAGGACGTCCCAAACATGCAAACATCATCGGATTCCTAAGGGATTGAAGTCCTTAAGAAGAAGATCACCTAGTATTTTTTATAGTTTAATTTTGTATAGTTGTAGCTGTAGTTAAGTGACAACACTTCTTTCTTCTTCTGTATCACCCGCTTGAGACTCCTCACAAGCACCAACCATCTTCTCCACTTGATATTTTGTTGTAATCTTTCTTGTTTTCAATTTAACATAAGTGTTTCTTCTTTCCTTTCCATTCGTTATCTCTGAACTGAATCTCGGGTCTGTGTGATTTCAGCTTAGAATAATTATGTTTAAGTTTATATCCATGGGTTGAACCATCTGTGGAACGGATGAGCTGCAAAGCTCTTAAATAATTATTTTTAAAACTCTTGACTGAAGCTTTTTGTATTTCTCTGGCTAAGTAAGCTATATTCGTTGTGTATCAATGGAAATTGAACACATACTGAGAAATGATCTTCCATAAGGAAGGGATTTCAGACAGCTTAACTAGTGGGGGAAGGTAGTGTTTTGGCAACGACACTATTGGTTACCTTAGGAATAAGGGGCCACTTCATCTATTTTAAGGTTCTGTACCAAGTACCTATTGGAGTCAAGGGAGCCATATGAATATGGAAACTTGTGAGCCATCTAGTCATGAGCTGAGGAATCAGAGTTGACAGTTAAGAAATTGGGACAAAGCCAAAAAGTGCTAAGTCTTGAGCAGAGAAAATAATTGTTTAAGAATGAAGCAGTGCCTTCGTTCCTTGTGTTAAAACTATTTTTAAACCCATCCATTTTGTTATCTCTTATTATAGTTATTACTGTATTTTTTTTTAATTTATTTAATCTTGTATATATCAAACTCCAATGATTATTATCACATCTTCTCTTAACAGGAAGGATCAACATATATATGCGAGTAGTTGTTTGCCATCAGACTGAACTTGCTGTTCTTGAGGAACGTTGTCAAGACAGTGGGGAACGTTTGACCAGGCGGTTCAATCATCCGGGAGTACATGGGGTGGATAGAAAGGAGATACAGAATTAAGAAGTTATGTAATGGCGAAACTAAGGCTTGTTGGCACCCAACAATCACACAATCACAAATAAAAAGGAGAGAAGGATAGAAAAGTGGAGATACAAATTTATCTTACTTCACCCCATATAGATTATGTCCATTAATATGTATTATACTATTGTCTCATTACAAAGCATTCAGTTTAAAGGTCAATATTAATTTGAATGTAAAGTATAAGTCATACCCAATAAGATGAAATAATCCGTTAACTTATGCAATAAGGAAATGCACCTTTTTATGGAAAATGCTACGGAACGTCTTTAGTTTGCAAGAATAGAGCTGGATCATGCGGCATAAGTGGAGAACGTCTTACAAAAGGTTGATTTATTGAAACGTTAATAGGCGAGGAATAGATAGATGCATTTTTTTATATATTTTGAGAAAGGAAAATGCTAATTAATAATAATAACAAATTGCATGTATAAATCACAACCATGTACTGAATGGTAATAATAAGTATCATTTGCTTTAACATATAAAAATCACTCCTCTTTAAATGAAGGAAAATAGTTTTGATCTGTTTCTTTTTTCTAATCTAGCTTTCCATGATTTCACAAAAAGAGAGAGAGTCATATGGCATTGGAGTTTGAAAGTGGAAACAGACTCAGCTACATCAACATCAAGTACATTGTCGTAGACTTCATCAATCGCCCTGTGGGTCCTGGCTTCCAACATATTTCGACAAGCGTGCCAAATCGAAATCATCCGGGAAGGGAGCACTCAGAATCTCTTATTATACTGCCCCCTGCTATATTTCCTCCTGTAACCACCGGGTTCCAAGCGCCCTATGGTGGCTTGAGCATTTTGGTTGGGGTGCATTTCATCCTGGTATATCTGCCCATTTGCTCCTGCTGAAGCATTTTGGGTCAAAGTCTGCACAGCAGCATTCTGGTCGCCCATTGCGGCGTTCTCCAGGTTCGGGTTTGATGTGCTCACTTGGTTGGGCCTTTGACGGTTTCCTACCCCAATAACCTAGTTTTGATGATCCGGGTTGTGATTCCCTTCACGGCCATTAGCATCTTGGCCTTCGATTCCTCTCGCCTCAGGGCCTGTCATCCCCATCAAGCGCTGTTCTAGATCCTGCATTCTCCTTGTATTTTCTTCTTGTATCCTCTGGAAGTCTTCTTTTCGTTGGAGATTGTTTCAATTCTCTATCTCTTCCATTCACCGCAAAATTGCAGTAAACGCATTTTGAGCAAGCCGAGAATCAGGATCTGCTGATTGGGCGATGCGCTCAGCTAAATCCCCAAGATGTTGAGGGGGATTGTTTAGAATTGGAGTTGCAACTCGGTTGCGAGATGCTGGAGTGGAGGTTGTGTCTGACACGTCCTCGCTGATATGGACATGCTCATGATCCACATCGTTCTCTAAACGAAATCAAGCTAGATGAATAGAGAGAGAGATAAAGATCAGGGAGAGAGAAAAGAATTTCATAAGTCTATTGTATTACTTAACTGAAGAGTACAGTACATGGAGATCTATTTATAAGACTACTATTACAAAGCTAAGCAGTTACATTTGTTACAACTAATTCCTTGAAACCAGGAACTGAAATATACAGTGAATAAACTAAAGTAATAGAAGCCTAACTAACTCTAACTGAACTTGATACTCTATTATTCTCCCCTCAAGCTCAAGGGGGTTTGATCAAAGACCTTGAGTTTGTCTCTGAGTTCTGTAAATCTGGCTGCAGATAATGGCTTAGTAAAAGTGTCTGCAACTTGTAAACAGCCTGGAATGTGCTGCACAACAAGAGATTTGGCCAGAACCTTTTCTCTTACAAAAAAGGGATCAAGTTCCATGTGTTTGGTCCTTGAATGAAGGACTGGATTATGAGCAAGAGCAACTGTACTCTGATTGTCACAATAGATAATAGGAACTTTGACTGGAATTTTTAATTCCTTTACCATGGATTGAACCCATAGAATTTCAGCTGTAGCATGAGCCAAACTCCTATATTCAGCCTCAGCACTTGACCTAGCAACTAGAGTCTACTTCTTAGCCCACCAAGAGATCGGGTTTGAGCCAAGGAATACACAAGTGCCAGAAGTTGACCTTCTATCATCCGGATCCGATCCCCAATCAGCATCACAAAAGGCTACAAGTGATAAAGGTTGCTGTATTGAGGGAGGATGAAATAATATTCCATATGAGAAGGTGCCTTTAAGGTAGCGAAGAATTCTTTTGACAATTTTCCAATGCTCCTCAAGTGGCTGAGAGAGGAATTGACAGACCTTATTGACACTAAAAGCAATTTCAGGTCTGGTCAATGTTGCATATTGTAATGCTTCAACAATAGATCTGTATAGGGAGGGATCAGGAACATAGTTGGAGCCATGTTTGGACAGTTTACAACCACATGGCATAGGAGTTGATATCCCTTTTGCTTCTATCATACCTGCTTTGTGTACGACATCTTTAATGTATTTGGACTGAGACAAGAGAAGTCTTCCATTAGAGAGAGATTTAACTTCAATTCAAGGAAGTAATCCAGAATTCCAAGCTGTTTGAGAGCAAACTTGGAGTGCAATTGATTTGTAAGCTGTTGAATTAAATCTGAGTTGCTACCAGTGATAATTATATCATCTACATAAATCAAGATATAAGTGCAGTGGCTATTGCACTTGAGAATGAAGAGAGAGGGATCACATTTACTGGAAATAAACCCAAGCTGATGAAGAGCTGTACCAGATTTCTCAAACCAGGCCCTAGGAGCCTGTTTTAGACCATAAAGAGATTTATTGAGTTTGCATACCAGGGACTTATCAGTAACTTCAAAGCCTGGAGGTTGAGTCATGTAAACTTCTTCTAAGAGCTCTCAAATGAGAAAGGCATTGTTGACATCAAGTTGTTTTAGGGGCCAACCATGAGACAAGGCTAAAGTGAGCATAACCCGAACTGTTATGGGCTTAACTGCTGGAGAGAAAGTTTCATGATAATCATAGCCATATTGATGGAACCCTTTGGCAACAAGTCTAGCCTTGTACTTATTTATTGATCCATCTGAATTTTCCTTTATTCGAAATACCCATTTGCACCCAATGGGTTTTCTTGAAGAAGGCAGAGGCATAAGAGACCATGTACCATTGGCTAGAAGAGCATCATACTCCTGTTTCATGGCTTGAAGCCAATTAGGTTTTGCCATTGCTTGTTTAACTGTAGTAGGCTCCATATGGGCAGTGAACAAAGAAGGTGCTGGTCCTTTAGATCTAATGAGAATAGTATGAGTAGGAGATGACATTCTTATAGAACCAGAAGGTTTATATTCAGATCCCGAAGAAGAAGAGGAAGATGAAGGGGATAGTCGTGTGGTGTTGGAAACAGGAGAAAAATTTATATTATTTGAGAAACTGGAAGAAGTGGGAGAGGACTCATTACCAGATTGGTTTGTAGTAGAGTTGGAGGTTGGACCTGTATGAAGAGAACCAGAATCTACTTGAGGGGTACTAGCTGAACTGGACTGTATTGGTTGAGGAGCAGAAAAGGAGGTTTCAGGACTAGAAGGTGCAGAACTGGAAGCTGCAGGACTTGAAGCTGATGTACCTAGAGATGTATCTGAAGCACTTGTAGATATATGTGTAGGCAGATGTGTATGTTATGCTGGAGATGGTGTGGGGTAAGATGTTGCATGATTTGGGAGAAAACAAGACATGGGAGTAATGGTGCTAGAGTTGTTAGAAGAGTTAGTAACAGTGGAGGAAGTTGGTGGAAATAAAATGGGAAAAGGGAATCTAAATTCATTAAAAAGCACATCTTTGGAGATGTAAATTTTTCCTTCAGGACTTAGCAAGTGTACCGATCGCACAAGTAATAAAGTAGTAAGTAAGATCGTCTCCACAGGGATTGTAAAACAATTACTACGATAACCAGTCCTCTTAAGTTAGATGAATCGATTGTTGTTTAACAAATATTGTAACTTAAATTAATTGAAAAGTAAAAGACTTGTTTTTAGATTTTTGTGAGAAAGAATAAAATAAGAATGTGAATGAATGTTTTTGTAAAAGATGTGAGAAAATACTGTAGCCAGGGTACATTCACCAAATGATCCCAATTTTACTCTGGATTGATTCACAATATTTATCGAAATTAATAACTCAGACAAATTATCATCTTTAGAATAATTAGTTAGATCCCAATCCCTTGGTGATCTAACCCTTTAATTCAATTGGAACCCTAATCCCTTAGTAATCCCGCATGAAATTAAGCATTATGCAGATAAATCCAACGACTGCGATTTATACAAGTCTATTCCTAGAACATGCATAAATCGTCATCTTTATCTCCTTTCAGAATCAGAATTCCAACATTCCTATTGCAAACCCTAATCCCCAGAATATCATCCCCTATTAGGTTGATCAGATCTAACAGAAATAATATCAATACGCACAAGATAAAGATGAAGTATATTAAAATCAACACATAAAGTGATTCAATCCTTCGTAGCAATTGTTCACAAAGGGATCATGACCCTGACTACAGAAAATAGATCTAGCCAATCAACATCATGATCGCTGATCTGAGATTCATCATAAACTTAAAATAAAAGAGAAAGAAAAATACAAGAACTGGACGACGAACACGAAGAACGACTTCCTCTCCTCTCCAAGCCGGATCTGCTTCAGGTATTTGTGTGTGTGTCTCCTCAAGGTTGAGTCTCTTATTTATAAGAGACTTTGACCTAATTCTTCAAATTCAAATCTCCAATCTTTCGCGCCTCCCACGCTGGCAGCGCCATTCCCGCGCTGTGGGCGTGGGAGCCTCTGCCAATTTTTGTTCCCCCGCGCTGCAAGCGCGGGCCTCACGCTCTCAGCGCGGGGGTTTCTGTCCAATTTATGCTTCTCACGCTGTGAGCGCCATTCCCACGCTGGCAGCGTGGGCTTTTAGTTTTTCTTTGTCCTTTTTGACTTCATTTTATGCATTTTTCCTGTGAAATCAATACAAAATCAGTATAACACCTGATATTCAGATATTGGACAATTTTAACAGTTATTCTGCCTTTCTTGCATCAGATTGAGTCACATTCTTCCTCTTTTTGTCTTATAATTCCTTATATGCTGATCGCATATCAAATAATTCCCAGATTTGAACTTTGCTGTCCCCAGCAATGTACAAGATTTAATCCAGGAATTTATCAATTGATCCAACATAACATCGTACAGCCAATCAATAGATCATTATATTAAGCATGACTGAATCAATGCAAAGAACTTTTAACAATGCCTTTTATGAAAAGATCAGAATCTAGCTTGAACACCCCTCACCAAGATAATCATATAACGCTCAACACTCAAGTGTTTGGGGAAGTGACAATCACTCAATCCATCACAGCAATAACATTACCATAAGCTTGATCATATTCTCAAGTTCCTAAAGATGAGGAACATTAACACATGCACAATTGATCAAAAGGACTTCATAAGTTGTAACCTGGCTGGGCTAAAGGTATGAATTTATGGATAGTAGCTCAAGTAACCATGAGATTGAAATACTGATATCATTTCATTTTAACATCTTCAACTCATTTGTTTTGCTCCACTAACATTCCCACAGAATTTCGGGAATTTTAATTCCTTTCAGCCATATTTCTTTGTATTTTCCTTTTTCTTCTTCCATCTTAAGGGCATAATTCCCTTGCCTTTCTTTTCATTGATCTCTGTGGAGCTTACCTCAATTTCTTTGTTTTCATTTCAAAGCATCAGTGATTCAATCTCAATTAAGGTAAGAAAAATAGGAGTATGGCTAAGCAATCAACAGGAATTATGTGAACAAAAGGCTCAGGCTCAAAGGGGTTAGCAATGGAAAAATTCATCTGGGTGGATTATTTGGCCATGGCTAACAGAATAAAATTTGCCTTAATCATTTCAATCAGTGCATGCATCTCAGAGAAACAAAGCAAGTTCTAAAATGCTATCATAGTGAAGTCTCTCAGAATAAAATAAGTGTTTAAGCACAAAATTTCACCAGCTATGATGTCAGACTAGACTTCCAAAAGAATCATTAGGCATTATTAATCATTCAAGCATAAAATTCAGACACACAAGCTAAAATTTGCCTATACGATATCATGCCAGAAGTTTATGCACTGTATTCCAAGAATTCAATCAAGCACATTTACCAGATAAGCACATTTAAACCTGAGAATTGCTTGATTTTGATTTTTTTTTTTTAAGATGAAGTGACATCAATAACACAAATTTGAGGGTTAAAAATGTCTCCCCTTTTTCAGAACAATTTTCTGTTTAGATGTCTTTTCCATGGTGTAGTTCCGCAGTAGTTACCAAATCTCGCATTCAGCATGCTATGCAACAATTCCCAGATTTAGAATGTTGTTGTCCTCAGCAACAAACTATTCTAGATGATAGCTAATTCTGCCAGATGGAACATACATATACTTGTTAATTTGCAAAATAGAATAATCATGAAAACTGAACAAAAGTCAAATTGTAGCAATATCATCAACACTGTTTTCAAAATGTCAAAACAATTGGCTCCAAGAAACTAGCAATGTGCAGTGGGTGATAGTGAAAAATAAATTTTAAATATCATCCATGACATCATCAGCTTCCAGGTCCGCAAGCACATCATCATCAGCAGTGGAAGGCATAGATGGACCAGCCTGTGAAGTGGGTGGAAATTGGGCCATCAACCCAGCTGTGTCAATTCCTCTGTCCAGGCAAAGTCGCTCCAACATACTCATCATATAATTGCTTTGAACCATCAATTGCTGCTGACGATGGTCAAGAGTTTGAAGCAACAGAGAATCAGCAGACGGAGGTGTAGAGGAGACTGGGGGAGGTGGTGGAACAGCACCGCCAGATGCTTTCCAGATAGCTTGCCTTCTGGATTCCTTCTGCATATCATTGTAGTGGTTCTGGGTCAGATCTTTTTTTATTTTCACATCTCTTGGCTCATCCTCAGGTATTTCCACTCCTGCTTGGATACAGAGTTGCTCAATGAGTGAGCAATGAGCCAAACTAAAGTCTGATCTTCCTTGAGTAATGATATGGACTATCCTATCAGACAGAATAGCCCCAATGTGAAGATTATGGTCTCCCAGTAGAGTATATAGCAGCACTGCTCTTTCCACATTGACATCACTCAAATTAGTGGAAGCTATGATTGTGGAATTAATGAAGGAATGCCAGAAAATTGCCTCCTCATTGAGGTCCAGCCGATCTAGTTTCTCTGGTACATCCAGCTGACCATGTTTGGATTTCCAGGTAGAGTGAGGTTGAGTGATACCCTCACGGATTGTTGCAGCTAAAGCAGGCATCTCCTCCCTATACACTCCTTCAACAGGCTGCATCCTGTTGAATGTGTCCGTAAAATAGCAAGACTGTGTAGCTTCCCAAGAGGTGTGCAGGAACCTCTCTATCTGGAATGGTGTGAAGGAGACCTCTCTCCCCCTTACCCAGCTCTTCCTTGTTCTGTCTACAGTGTCCTTATCAGCATTTGCACAAAATTCTCGCAAAATTGTACTGCAGCTTGCTCTCGGGAACTGAACCAATTTGTTCCACCCTCTCCTCTGGATTGTCATGCTTACCGGACAGTCGTCTGCCAGAAAACTACTGATTCTTCTTTCTTGAATTATTTTCTTTTTTAAGAACCAGTTGTTATACCGGTCCTGTGCTTCTGGAGTTAGGAACCGGTTGCCATCAAAATCGACCAGAGCAGGGGCTCTAGGCCTTTTCGTGCCAGATGCACTACTCCCCCCAATATTTTTACTTCCTGCGCCAGCAGTCTTTTTGGTGGTCTTCTTTCCCTGCACTCAGAAAAGTCCAACACAATAGAACACAGTACAGGTTTAATTATCAAGCACGGAAACAACCCAATTCCCAGATTTATCAGTTTGTGCAGCCAACATATCATATCCAATGATTTATCATGGTGTCATGTGAAATCAGAATCAAGGCAATGGGTCATGGCAATGGGTATGCAAGCATCCTCCCCAATTTTGTGAAACATGTAATCTCATAGATACCCATGGTATGTCCCTCATGAATCATGCACTAGTGAATTTAAAACAATCAATTTATCAAACACCTAGCATGCATGAGCAAAATCCAAACAATCCACATGCTTAGATATCATCATCAATCAACCTACCATTGTAGACTGGCTGCCTCAATCACACATTGCAAATAGAAAAATAAAATCTTTAAACTTACCTTGTCTCCAGCCATTGTTGAGAGAAATACACAATCCTTGAGCTTTTTAGAACCAAATTCTAGAACCAAATGCTTCCCCCAACGGTTGAGAAAAAATGGAAAAGGGAAGGAAGAAATATGGTGGTAGGGATGGTTTTGTGGTGGAGGAAGAAGAAGATGTTGATGGTGAGGGAAGGGTGTGTGATGAAGAAGAAGAAGAAGAAAATTTTGAGGGGGAGAGGGTTTGAAGGTGGCGGCGCAGCTGGAAAAGAGAATGAGAGAAAAATAGGATTTTGGCCCTTTAAAAAAAAAACTGCTGCGACTCTCGCGCTCGCAGCGTGGGTTTCACGCTGGGAGCGCGGTCACCACTGCCCCTTTTTACCCTCTGGCACTCTGAGCGCCATACCCACGCTATGGGCGTGGGTTTCTTTTCTCACGCTCACAGCGCGGGTCTCACGCCAGTAGCGTGGGAATCACTGCCTATTTCTGATTTGTGGCGCTGATAGCGCGGTGTCCACGCTATCAGCGCCGGACTCTCTGCCATTTCCTCCTAATCCACGCTTTTAGCGTGGGAACCACGCTATCAGCGTGGATTTAGCAAACTTATTTTTAACTTTTAATACCTAAAAATTTAAATGCAAGCATCTAAACTAAGAAACTTTCCACTGGGTTGCCTCCCAGCAAGCGCTTGTTTAACGTCACGAGCCTGACTGGAACCTTGTTTACTCAGGTGAAGTTAAAGGGACAGAAATTGTTTCCCTATTCACAGGTTCTCCATAGTAGAATTTCAGACGATTCCCATTTACCTTAAAGGGTCTCTCAGCATCAAGAGGAGAGATCTCAATTGTACCATATGGGAATACATTTGTCACCACAAAAGGACCAGACCAACGAGATTTAAGTTTACCTGGAAACAACCTCAGTCGAGAGTTGTACAATCACTACACCATAAATTAGATTTAGCGGCGGTTTTTTTTGGGTTTAGCGTCGGTTTGAACCGCCACTAAAAAATTCAGTGGCCAATTGCAAACCGACTCCAAAACTGGTGACGTTAAATAATTTAGCGGCGGTTTCGAGTAACCGTCGGAATAACCGACGCAAAAACCAAACCGACACAGAATGCATGGAAACCGCCGGGAATTATTAAAATAAATAAATATTTTAATTTTTTAGCGACGGTTTAAAACCTGAATCATGTAGTTTATTTTTTTTTATTTTTCATTACATTTTTGAAAGGTTTCAATGATTATAATTTTTTTTCAAATATAAATATTTTAAATAGCCACTGAATTGTATAATTCATTTAAATTATATAATTTAACTCAAAAATTTGCAGTAATTGAAGTTACTCTCAAATAGAAAAAACAATTTAAGATTTATAAATATTTGTCAGTTACGTTCAAAATGTAATGTCAAATTCAAATACAAGTGCATGAATTATCATTACACAAAAAGGAAACATAATCTATCCGCTAAAAATATACAAAATGTCCCCAACATTAACTTGCGCCAATCATAACGCTGCAAGTGAACTCATCATCAGAGGCTTTCATGCTCCCAATTGCATTTGAACTATCTTGCTTCTTCTGCCACAAATGAAAGGTAATTAATCATGTCAACCTCTCACTCCACACTAACAGCTAATAATTTGCAAAGTTTACTAAGCATCAGCTGTTTACTAAGAGATGTAAAAATGAAGGAAGTTCGAATATTAGCTTTGACCATGATAATTTTTTGGGCATAACTCCAAATTGCAGAGAAAAAAATAAGTGAATGTTCATTGCAAAAAAAACTTACCAAGGATGTCATAGAGCGGAACAAGCCTACAAAAGTGAGTGTTACCTATGGGACTACTATTTCCCTTAAATAAATATCATCTTGTTAAAACTTTATTCCAATGCATAAATATTACTGTCCCTGTCCTCACTCCCATTATCTCTATAAGTGAAGAAGCTACTTATTAATTATAAAACAGAAAACAAAAAGAAAATCAAGTGCATAAATTTCATGATAATTTTTTTTTTTGAAACAATTTCATGATAATTTCGTTTCAAATTTTCTCACACACTACATTTTTTAACTAAGGTCACTAGAAGAAGCTGTTTCGATGCAGAATCAAGCAAGATAAGCAGCATACACACAAGTCCCAACAATAAGTTAGGAATACACTTGAATAATTGATAAGCCATAAAAACTCAATAAAACATAAACACGAGAGCAACTAATAATACATATAGTGGTAAAGGAACCTTTAGAATTCATCAACTTACCCACATGACCAATAAACACCAGATTTAAGTGCCTTTTGTTCATTATCTCCCCCTCATCTTCTTCATCTTGCATAGGAGGAGATTCCATACCTTTCAAAACAAATCAAAGTCATGGCATCAGCACCAAAAAAATGGAAATCCACATCTTTGTTGGCAATGAGCGTTTAATTTTGAAGCAGCAATTTAAATGCACAATATATAAATGATCACATAACTGAAAATGACATAGTTCTCCATTACCTTTAAGCTTGGTCTGGATAGGTTGTGCCTGAACCTCCTGCTTTGGATCTTAAACTACCAAGGTGAAATTCTTTATATAATGCTCTCCATCATTAATTTATAGTATGGATTACAAGAGTAAGGTAAATACCATAGGTAGGTAGGTAGCAAGCAACCAAGAAAACAATCTAGAACAGACCTAAAGCAATTTTCTTTTCTCCTTTTTCTTGAAGCAAATAAAATTTTATTGCTAGAAGATACAAAAATATTTCACCATCATATTCAAATGGTTAGATGAAGATAAGAGCAGAAAAGAGAATGAAAATAAAATAATTATAAATGGAACACAACACAACCTATCAAATATAGTAAAAGAATGAAAATAGAAGTTCAGTAGGCCTTTAGATTACCTGCTGAATCAAGCTGTAAAGCGTGGATATCCTCCTCGATATCTACCATTCAAAAAATAAATAATATTTTCATCAACTCTCTAACCAAACTAACTGGAAAGAAAATATTATTTGAACATATAATGTGGTCATAATGTGGTCATACACTAAGAAGATATTAACTATTTGAACATATACAGGTTCTAGTAGTTTAGTACCTTCCCCAATGTAAAGATTATAATTTCCATGTTCGGTTAGATCTATCATAATTTAATACTTTAGCATTTATATATTTTCTTTTTTTTTTCTACTTGAGCAAGTTGAAATTTCTAAAATAAAACTGAGCCACATTATATATATATATATATATATATTAAAAGATAATTAGAGGATCTTACAAAAAAAAAAGATAATTATTTTAAAAGTTTTAAACTACTCTTAAAATAATTAAAAAGTTAACATTTTTAACTCAGAAAAAAAACACTTGAAAGAGAGTTAATTGAAAATGGCCAAAGTATAGGGAAATTATGTCTAATTTATCATGAAAACTAACACGTGGGAAATTAAAAATAACCAAAAAATAAATAAAAGATGAGTTGTAGTCGGTGTTCGAAAACCTAGCCCAAATTACAGGAGGTTAACTTAAATATCTTCGTTGCAAACAACACATAAAGCAGGAAGGAGTAAAAACATTAAAATTAGAGAATTTAAAATTTGTCACATAATAATTGATATCATAGGAAAGAAAGAGCGATTATTGATGGAAACAATTTTAAGGTGCTTGGTATCACATGAATGTTAAGGAAACAAGGGAAGAAACCAACATTTTTCTCACATACATACCATTTCATGTCCACTAACTCTCAGTATCTCATTAATGCAAGCCTCTGCTGCCTTACGAACATCAGAGGATTTATCCTAAGAAGAAGTCAACATACATTTGATTCCAAGGATATTATTATGCATCAAAACAGATTAATAAATGAAATAGACCAGGGAAAAATAGTAAGCCAAGTAACCGGAACGTACTGCCATTGCTGAAGAGGCTGGCTTCAGCAGTTGTGCAGCTTCAGCAAAACTACTTAGCCTAGAAAGTTGCCTAGATAACCAATCAAAAAGATCCTTACGCCCTTCCGCACCAAGTTTAGAATCCATCAAAGCAATTGTAACATAAGGAACCTACAGTAACATTATACTGAGAAGTCAGAAAAAAGATACAAAGACAAAAGAATAACAGAACATCAGATCAGGACAGACCATTTTATCAAGATGAACAGCAGCTAGCCAAGAGTCCAAAGTATTCAGCACACACTCTCTCATGTGCTTCTTATTGTCGCCAAGACATCTCAATATATCAAATAAAATACCCTGCAACAAATAAACAGTTTATTTTATCAGATAGAAAACAATACAAAAGTCCAACATCACATGGCCTCATCTCTCCATCACAAAATCACACGCTTTACCCAATTATTTTATTTTCCATAAAACTCATTGCACAGTGCTCATCACGCCTCAATAATAATAATAATAATAATAATAATAATAATAATTCATTCAAATCATTAAGCCAAAATAATAATAAACATTGAAATAAAAGTTTTCATGAATTAGATCAAACTCACATAATTTCATAAAATAAAAACTGATTAGTTCTTTATTTAACTAATTTATTCAACGTATAATATATTTTTAAGAAGTAAATTATATATATATATATATATATATATATATATGTTTCAATTGATCTTAAATCTAATATGCATAATGTTTATAACCATATCACGTGATTCAATAACTGGATTAATAAAATTAAGATGGTTGTTCAATGATTTAAATTACAAGACTCATGGTATTCAATATCAAACTCTAAGCCCAAAAGATTGACTTATTTAATGCGTTTGGAAGAAAGGAAATCCATGTACACCTATAAGAAAAATGTAGTGCTGTAATTAATTAATTAAAAAATAGTAATAGCAACGAAAACAAACTATTACTCGGATATTTTTAGTTATCATAATATT
>JAVKPL010014679.1:0-90026 GCA_032173675.1 Gastrolobium villosum
TGCGAGTCGCTAAACACCCTGAGATGTTGGGCGCCCATCTCCTTTGCCTGAATTAGGCCTGCTATCATTGCTTCATATTCTGCCTGGTTGTTGGTTGTGCTGAACTCGAAAGCCAACGAGTGTTCGGTGGAAACGCCGTCTGGATTTTCAATTATCATACCAGCTCCTGATCCTTTGGCGTTGGAGGAGCCGTCAACGAATAGTTTCCAGGTAGCTGGTCCAGTGGCGTTAGTCACCTGGTCGCCGGGTGTGTTGGCGTGTGTCATTTCAGCGATGAAGTCTGTTAGGGCTTGGGCTTTGACGGCGGTACGTGGCTCGTAAGCGATCTGGTACTCAGATAATTCTATCGCCCATGACATCATTCTTCCTGCAAGATCAGGTTTGTGGAGGACCTGACGGATTGGCTGGTTAGTTCTGACTGTGATCGGGTGGCACTGGAAATATGGCCTCAAACGTCTGGCAGCGAAGATGAGTGTGAAGGCGACCTTCTCCACCTGCTGATATCGAAGTTCCGCGCCTTGCAGTACTTTGCTGATGAAATAAACTGGCTTTTGTCCCTCTGGTTTTGAATCCTTGACTAGTGCGGCGCTGACTGCCTCATTGCCGACGGCAAGGTACAGGTACAGCATTTCTCCGCTGTCGGGTTTTGTGAGGACTGGGGGGCAGGAAAGTACTTTCTTGAACTCTTGGAACGCCTTCTCACACTCTTCGGACCATTGAAAGGTAACTCCTTTCTTCAGTAAACCGAAGAGGGGGAGGGACTTATGGGCTGAATTTGCCAGAAACCGTGTGAGGGCTACCAGCCTTCCGGTTAGCTGTTGAACTTCCTTGACTGTCTGGGGGCTTCTCATTTCAATGACCGCCTTGCACTTATCTGGGTTGACTTCGATGCCCCTTTCAGTGAGCATGAAGCCTAGGAATTTGCCGGCAGGGACTCCGAAAGCGCATTTGCTGGGGTTAAGGCGCATGTTGTACTTTCTCAACCTCTCAAACACTCTTTCGAGGTCGCTCAGGTGCTGCGCTGGATCTCTTGATTTGGCGATCATGTCATCAATGTACACTTCAATGCTGTCGCCGATCAGGTCTTTGAAAACCGCGTTCATCATGCGTTGATAGGTTGCTCCGGCGTTCTTCAAGCCAAAGGGCATCATGGTGTAGCAGTAGTTGGCGTTCTGAGTGATGAACGCCGTTTTGTCTTGGTCTTCCTCTAGTAGAGGAATTTGATTGTAGCCAGAGTAAGCATCCATGAAAGACAGCATTTTGAACCCTGACGCGTTATCCACGAGCTGGTCAATGCTGGGGAAAGGATACGCGTCTTTGGGGCACACTTTGTTGAGGTCAGTGTAGTCGACGCACATTCTCCACGCCCCGTTAGGTTTTTTAACCAACACAGGGTTGGACAGCCATGTGGTATATTTGATTTCTCGGATAAATCCGGCGTCATGCAGTCTTCTTACTTCTTCATCAATAATCTTCTGGCGGTCAGGGCCAAACTTTCTCTTTTTCTGGGCGATGGGTTTCGCCTTGGGGTCCACGGACAATCTGTGGCAGCAAACTTCAGGGTCGATGCCCGGCATGTCTGATGGTTTCCAAGCGAACAAGTCTTTGTTTCTTTTAAGGAGTTGAATAAGCTTCTCCTTGGTGTCAGGGTGCATCGCCGCCCCAATGGTTGTGGTTTGGTCTGCATCTCCAAGTGTGACGTGCTCTAGGGCTCCGTCGGGGGTAGGTCTTGCATGTTCGACTCTGGGGTCGTCTCTTGCATCGAATTCTACCAATAGGCACTGATCGCCTTTGATCATGTTCTGGGATGGGTTGTTTCTTGGGGGCGATGGGTTTGAATTTGGTGGTTGAGCTGGTGGAGTTCTGAACGTAACCTTTGTAGCTGGCCTTAGGGATATGTTGTAACAGCTCCTTGCTACTAACTGATCGCCTTTCACCGTTGCAACCTTGTTGTTTTTAGCAATAAACTTAATTGCCAAGTGTGGGTGGGAAATACTTGCCTCAAACGCCGCAAACATCCTTCGGCCAAGTATGGCGTTATATGCGGAAGGAGTGCCGAGCACCAAGAACTGGATGTCAGCTGATTTCGACGTCGGTGGCGTTCCCAATGACAAACGCAAGGTTATCATTCCCAGTGGTTTGGTAGTGGTTGCGTTAAAACCTGAAAGTTCTCCTGAAACAGGAGTCAGATCATTAGTTGTGAATCCTAATGCTGAAAAGCATGGAAGGAACAAAATATCGGCAGAGCTGCCGTGGTCAACAAAGACCCTGTTGACGCCAAAATTGGCGATTGTGGCTTTAATGACGAGGGGGTCGTCATGTCCGGGGAGGACCTCTCCTAGGTCGTCGCTGTCCCAAATGATCTTGGGCTTGGCGAGGCCTGGGTTTGGCTGGGCTTTATTAATGACTTTCCCGGCTATCGCCAGGCACTGCTTCAAATGCCTTTTCCTGGCGTTGGATGTTTCTCCGCCTCCGCTCAATCCGCCTGATATCATATTGATTACTCCGTGTTTGATGACAGCGGAATCCTCCTCTTCATCATCATTTCCTCGATTCCTATGGCGTGGACTGGGAGGTGGATTGTGGACTCTTGATGATTCTTCTCTTCTAGGGCGGTCATTGCGTGACCGGTATCGTGACTGGTTATTTCTGTCTGGCGACCTGCTGCGCTCATCCCGTCATCTGCCCGTCGCATCACCCCGATTGCCTTCGGCGGTCCGTCGCTGCGCTCCGTTTTTGATCAGCTCGTCTATCTCTTCCTTTAAGTGTCTGCAGTCTTCAGTGCTGTGGCCGTTGCTTCGGTGGAACTTGCAGTATATGACAGTCTCTTTATCCTGTTCTGCGCGCGGGGGTTGATTTCTATGCCCATCTTTGTAATCCGTCTGGTTGACGCTGTGCGGGCGACGCCCGGTCTGTCCTCGGCCAGAAGGGCGTCCGGATCCTCTGGGAAGATTCTGATTTCTTTTCTCATCATCGCCCTCAGCTTTGCCTTTGGTCGGCTTTGGGGTTTGGCTGTGCGAAGAATCGTCGGTCCTGCTACCTTTGTATTCTTCAATCCGCATGAACTCTTGGGCTTTCTTTTTCACCCCCTCCAGATCGGTTATCTCATGACGGGCTAGTTCATACGCGAAAGCGCCTTGCCTTAAACCTGAGAGGAGTATATGTACTTGGACCTTAGGATCGAGACCTTGCACTTGCAAAGCTTCTTTGTCAAAGCGATCGAGGAACGCCCTGAGGGATTCGCCTGATTGCTGACGGATCTTTTCAAGTGAATGCACGGACTTGGGTACGGGGCGGCTGGTGGCGAAGTGGGCTTGAAATTTGTAGGCCAGGTCGTCCCACGAGGAAATGCTGCCGGTTGGTAAGGTAGTATACCACGTGAGGGCTCTCCCGCCAAGGAGTGTTGGGAAAGTTCGACACATAAGGAGGTCGGTTTCTCCGTGGAGTGTCATTGCTGCTTCGAACTTCTGAATCCATTCGAAGGGGTCTGAATCTCCAATGTAGGTGATTATGTTAGAGGGGCCTTTGAAGCCAAGTGGTATGGGGGTGAGGCGTAGGAGATCAGTTAACGGCTTATTTCTCCCTGAGGTTGTAGCAGGTGTTACCCGTGGGTCTTGGTGATGCATTTGTTGGTCCTGGTGATGCATTTGTTGGGCATGGGGGCGTTGTTGTGCAGGAGGGGCTTCCACCGAATAAGAGAGGGCTGGGCCATGTTGACCGGCGCCCTGTTGTTGGTCGGGGTTTACAAACGACCCCTGTGGGGCGGCTTGTGCTCGTGGGACCACTTGCGGGTTGTACTGGGGCTGTGGAATCATAGTGTTGTAGGGTGGTATTGCGTGGGCATGGAATGGGTACTGAATGGGGAAAGGAGTGAGCGGATTTTGGCCGTGAGGCCTGTTGGGATATAGTGTAACGCCAGGGGGGCGGTAATCATGGTAACAGGGTAACGGTTGGCTTTGAGCCGGTCGGGGTTGATACACCGGGTAAATTGGCGGTGGAACTATGGTGGGTAGTGGCATACCGTAGTGAACACCGGGTGGTGCGGGTTGTGTCGGTATCGCGTTCTCGCCTTGTGCTTCATGCACTATAACTTGGCGATTGATGCGAACCTCTCTTCCGTCGGCCACGCGTAACGGAGGGTTAACCGAGCGTATAACCGGAACTGGTGGTGCATCGCCTGCTGGTGCCGAGTGCATGGATGGTGGGGAGCTGGAACGTACTGTTTGTACGTGACCTTCAGGGGTCGCAGCTCTCGTTTGTTCTGCTCTTCTCGTAACTGCCATATTTGTTTACAGGAAGGTGAAGTGTTTCTGTTTAGCAGGTGAAAGAATGGGAATAGAAGTTTATAGTTTCCCACAGACGGCGCCAATGTACCGAAGGAATCTATAAGCCCACTATGTTCCCTTATAGGGTGTATGATCACTGTATGGGCGATATCTATGGCTTTGGTATAGACCAGGCCACGTGATATGATCCCAAGTATAAGCAGATAATCAACTGAAGTATTATAAGAGAATTCAAGTAATAGGCTAATATCGATACATAAGATGCTTGTCTTCTGCCCTCTGGGGGTTATTTATATTGCCATGATATGGCTAGGTTAGGAGGAGGTCAACTCTCCTTGGGGTGTGTTCCCCTGATAATAGTGTTGGGCGGTTTAGGCGCCGACGTCGCGGCGGCGCCGCGCCCCCTGCTACTGGCTAGGTCAGCGTTGGGCAATGGGAGAGTTTCCCTTTGTGATACCTGTGGCGATTGCCTTTAGAGGTTGATATCCCTAGGTAAGACATTTTGATGTATTTCTTGGGTGTGCTGCACCCTTGGTGGGCGTGCACGTCTACATCAGCCCTTAGGGCTGAGGTGGAGCTCAGCAGGGGTATGGACCTGCGATGTTGGGCCAGTAGATGGCCGGCCTGCTATGGCTTACAAGGCCAGTCATGGCGACTGGGCCTTGCTGTGGCGTTTAGGCCTTTAGCTAGCGGTTGGGCCATCCAGAACACAAACTTTCAATGCGTTTGATAGCAACTTGAATAGTTTAAGATGAGTGTGAATAAAACAAACAATTTGTGTCAATTGTGTATGGTAACATAATTTTCAGGAATACCAAGAATAAGAGTACCAAGTACGACGAGTATATGAAATTCTATTATCAATGGTTAAAAAGGGTCAGTTCTTATTCTCAAGCATTATCATTCTTAGATTTTGATCTTTCTAAATGATTAAGTAAATATCACTTCGACCAAAATAGATGATACCTAGGGGTGTGCAAAATAAGCAAAAAATTGAACCGAACCATGAATTGCTCCTTAAAATAATAGATTTTAAAAAATCAGTTCATGAACTGAACTGGTTTTTAGAATCAGTTTAAGAACCGAACCGTTTCTGAACCGAACCGAACCACTTTCGAATTGGTTCCGAACCGAACTAGTTTTGAATCAAACCGAAGCGAACCACTTTCGAACCAAACCATTTAAACCAATTCGATTCGATTTTTCAAAAAATTCGGTTCGGTTCCACCACTCATGCCCATCCCTAATACTACTATTGATTGAGCCAAGATACATCCAACTATAGTGAGAATTGTCATCAACAAAATAATTAAATATTTGAATGCGCCCATGGTAGCAATTGGAGCATGACTAAGTACTGAATCACACGGTCTATCATAACTAAGAAGAAAAAGAAGGCCTTCAAGTACAGTGGTCTCTAGAACTAGAAGCAGGTTTTGTAACATACCAAACTGTGACGCCCAAAATGACAAAAGTTATTTTGTGCCAGTTTCTTTAACTTGATCCTCTTCTTAGCGGGATGCAGTAAAAGCAACGAGGTCAGGGAGAGCCACCGAGGTAGAGGTGTGGAATAATACCCGCGGAACCTCGATATACTTAATAATTTGAACTTCTATGAATAGCTATTGTTTGGAATTTCTAAGTTTATTTATATTTTCTGTAGCGAATGGGCCGTTGGGAGGAATAAGGCCCAAGAGGGCAAAAAATCAGCCCAAGAGATTGAATGATTATTGGGTTGATTAACAATAGTTAGGGTTATAGAACCTTATTGTAAGAGACACTATATAGTCTGAGTAATGAATAAAAAGAAGATATGAAAAAGCTTTCACAATTTCTCTCTCTTAATTCTCTCTGATCCTCTCTCTCTAATTCTTCTTTCCTAGCAAACGCTACATTGGTGCTTTCATTGATCCTTCTTCACTCAAGTATGGCGGATAATGTTACCACCCGTCACCATGATTTGCAAAATCAACTTGCTGAACTTCAGCAACAACAGTTGCTGATTCCAGATCTGATACGTGATCAGGTTCTCTTACTTAGGTCCGATCTGCATTCTGAGCTACATACCATGGTTGAATCAATTCGCGCCACTACTCTGGGCATTCTGGGATCCAGCCCTTCGGGTCACGCTTCTTCTTCCACGGATACGAACAACCAACCCCGTGCTCAACGTCCTCGACTGGCGTTTCCGCGTTTCGCTACTGGCGATCCCACCGATTGGCTGTTCGCCGTGGATCGTTACTGCCAGTACCATCAGATTCCGGATGGTGAACGCTTACTTTTGGCTTCCTTTCACCTTGATGCACCTGCTGCTCGTTGGTTCCAAGGTCTCAATCGGGATGGGTTATGCACCTCCTGGGCCGCCTTTACTACGGCCTTGCATCACAGGTTTGGTCCTACTGATTTTGAGGATGCCGCTGGCTTGCTCACTAAATTGACACAAATTGGATCTGTCACTGATTACCAGATCCAATTTGAAAGTTTATCCAGCAAAGTCCGCAACATTTCCCCAGCTCTCTTAAAAAGTATGTTTGTTAGTGGGTTGAAACCTTCAATCCGTCGAGCTGTGTTGACGATGCGTCCCCCAGATCTTCATGATTCCCTTGCGCTAGCACGGCTATTTGAAGACCAATTTGCTGATGAGAAGCCCATTCCTAAGCCTTGGGTGCCTCGCACTTCTCCGCAACAGGCCTTACCGTCTACTGCTCTGTTGGGGCCACCGAAATCACGAACCCAAGAGGCGCTACCTGCCATTCCTATACGCCGGTTGTCACCTGCGGAAATGCAGGCTAAGAGGGATCGCAATTTATGTTATAATTGTGACGAACGTTATACGTTTGGTCATAAGTGTAAAGGCAAGGCTACACTCCTTTATTTTGCTGGCATAGAGGATGAGCTGGAGAGTGAGACTGACTGTGAGGGTCAACCCAGCAACCCTCCAGCTACTGAGGCAGTCATTGAGCCCACACCAATTCCAGAAATTAGTCTGAATGCCATGTTTGGCCATCACTCCTCTCGTTCGTTTAGATTGCTCGGTTCCATTCATGGACAGCCCGTCCAGGTGCTCATTGATTCTGGTAGCACGCACAACTTCTTATCATCTCGTATGGCCAATCATCTGGGTCTTACACTCCAGTCAATTAATCCATTCCATGTACAAGTTGGAAATGGTGAATCCATGGTTTGTCCTGCGGCTTGCTACAGCGTTTCCTTAGTCATACAATCTCATCAATTTGTGGCAGATCTATTTGTATTGAACCTTAAGGGCGCGGATGTGGTATTGGGCATTCAGTGGTTAGCCACCTTGGGACCCATTCTGACAGATTACAACACAATGCATATGTCCTTTAAAACCCACGATAAGTCCATTACCTTGCAAGGTGACCTGACTATTAATCCAACTGCTATATCCTCGTCCCAATTGTCCAAATTAGCAGCACACGAAGGACTTACTTCTTGCCTTATGTGCTTCACGGCTACTGCTCCTAAGGAAGTTGGTTTAGAGGACACTATGGGCCTACCCGAAGTCACCTACGTGGACTCTGACATAGCCCAGCTTTTGGATCGCTTTTTGGATGTTTTTAGTATTCCACAGACATTACCCCCAGATAGGATCCACAATCATCACATAAAGCTGCTGCCACATACTAAACCAATTCAGGTTAAGCCTTATCGTTATCCTCACTTTCAGAAATCTGAGATTGAGCGATTGGTACACGAAATGTTAAACAGTGGGGTTATTCGCTCCTGCCACTCAGATTTCAGCTCACCAGTACTGTTAGTTAAAAAGAGAGATGGAACGTGGAGGTTTTGTGTAGATTACCAGGCACTTAATGCTGTGACTATCAAGGACCGTTTTCCCATTCCTACA
Source organism: Gastrolobium villosum (assembly GCA_032173675.1). Classification (NCBI taxonomy): domain Eukaryota; kingdom Viridiplantae; phylum Streptophyta; class Magnoliopsida; order Fabales; family Fabaceae; genus Gastrolobium; species Gastrolobium villosum. Next base: position 8,158 of record JAVKPL010014679.1, read on the forward strand.
GTGGATGAGCTACTTGATGAATTACATGGGGCTACTATTTTCTCGAAACTTGACTTACGTTCAGGATACCATCAGATTAAGATGCACCCTGATGATGTCCCTAAGACAGCATTCCGCACTCATCATGGACATTACGAATTCTTAGTTATGCCTTTTGGGCTGACTAATGCCCCATCGTCATTTCAGGCCACTATGAATGAAATCTTTGCTGCATTTTTACGTAAGTTTGTTGTGGTTTTCTTTGATGATATTTTAGTTTACAGCCCATCATTGCAGGACCACTTGAACCACCTAGAGCAAGTGCTACAATTATTGCGGAACCACCAATTCTTCGCTAAAAGGTCTAAATGCAGTTTTGCTGCTGATTCTGTGACCTTCTTAGGCCATATTATTTCCAAGAACGGGGTGACACCCGACCCAGCTAAGGTGCAAGCTGTTAAGGATTGGCCAACTCCTAATTCCCAGACTCAGATTCGCGCTTTCTTGGGTCTATCTGGGTATTATAGACGCTTCATTGCGCATTATGCTAGCATTGCCGCTCCATTAACTGATCTACTGACGCGTGACGGCTTTGCTTAATCCCTTAAAGCTTCTCAGGCATTTGACAGATTAAAGGAATTACTGATTACAGCACCCACACTGGTTCTGCCAAATTTTTCCCTACCCTTTGTTATTGAGGCTGATGCTTCAGGGGTGGGAATTGGGGCAGTCCTGCTTCAACAGGATCACCCACTTTCGTTCTTCAGCAGGAAATTGTCGCCGCTGATGCAACAAAAATCTGCTTATATCCGTGAATTGTTTGCCTTGACGTCTGCAGTAGCGAAATGGCGTCAATACTTATTGGGGGCTCCATTTCTAATCCGAACGGACCACCAGAGTCTCCATTGTTTGATGACTCAGGTGATTCAGACCCCAGAACAACAGCAGTTTTTATCCAAACTGCTGGGTTATGATTTCTCGATTGTTTACAAGTCTGGCAAAACAAACAAGGCTGCTGATGCCTTATCCAGACGTCCAGACCATGAAAGGTGGGGCTCCGACCCTCACCTTGCAGTCCTCACGGGTCCTGTTTCTAAGTACGGTTCCTTATTACAAACAGAATTAGCAAATGATCCCTATGCTACTAAAATCATCGCTGAAATACAAACAGACAGTTCTACTTGGCCTCATTGGCAACTTCACAATTCTCTTTTGTACCACCGTGGCCGTCTTTTCATCCCATCTGGATCCACGCTAATTCCCTTGCTCCTTGACGAGTTTCACTCGTCCACTTTGGGGGGTCATGCTGGTAACCATAGGACCTTGGTGCGTCTTTGTGCCAACTTCACTTGGACAACAGTACGAAAAGATGTTAAGACATATATTCAAAACTGTGAGATCTGTCAAAAGATTAAGGCAGTGAATCATGCACCTTATGGGCTGTTACAACCACTTTCCATTCCGGATGCGATTTGGTCTGACCTCAGCATGGATTTTATCACCCATTTGCCTCCATCGTCGGGGTACACCACCATCTTTGTGGTTTGTGACCGTTTGACCAAAGGTGCGCATTTTGCACCTTTACCGCCGCGCTACACAGCTGCTAAGGTGGCTTCTGTCTTTTGGGAAACCGTCGGCAAACTCCATGGACCGCCACGATCTATTGTCTCTGACCGAGATCCTCTCTTTCTGAGTGAGTTCTGGACCACCTTATTCAAACTGCAAGGTACAAAACTTAGTTTCAGCTCCTCATACCACCCCCAAACCGATGGTCAAACAGAGCGTACCAACAAAGTTTTGGAACAGTACCTGAGGGCCTTTGTTCATGACCAACCAGCCACTTGGTCTCGCTACCTCAGTTGTGCCGAATATCACTTCAATACAGCCTTCAATCGTTCCCTAGGTTCGTCTCCTTTTGCAGCAACCTTTGGCCGTTCCCCTCCTTGTCTGGTTCAGTACTCCTTGGGGTCCAGCCCTCTGGAAGCGGTAGATTCCAATCTTCGCCTTCGTTCACAGATCCTGGGAACACTAAGACAGAACTTAAGGAAAGCACAGAGCTTTATGAAAGATGCAACTGACAAAAGGCGAAAAGACATCACCTTTCAAACCGGAGATCTGGTTCTACTCCGTCTTCAACCTTACCGCCAAGTTTCTGTCTTTCGCCGATCATCAACAAAGCTGAGTCTCAAGTTCTATGGACCCTTCGAGATCCTGGAGCGGATCGGTGCTGTCGCGTACAAACTCAGGCTGCCGGCAGGTTCCAAGGTTCACCCAGTGTTTCATGTTTCCATGTTGAAACCGTTTGTGGCAGGTCGTCAGTTCACGTTACATGATCTCCCCGTGAATCAGTCCGAGATCCCACCACGGCATGCACCGGTCGCGGTGGTGGCACAACGGACCATTTGGCGGAAGGGTGTGGAGATCCCTCAGGCTCTGGTGCAGTGGGCACACTTGCCTCCAGAAGCTGCAACCTGGGAAGATGAAAGAGAACTTTGCTTTGATGGGTTTGGGACAACCAACGAGGCACCTTCTCAACATCAGCAACCCTCCACCTCTTCAAACGCCAATCCCGAACACGCAACCGACAACCCCACCAATCAGGGCATAGGGCATTTAATGCCCTCTCACCTACCGTCTGACTTTCCTGGTGCGCTGGCTAGTACGGCTCCTTTGAAGACCAGGGCTTCTACCAGTTGGGTCACTAAGGACCTTGCGGACAAGGCCCAACTTGATGGGGTAGGCAATGTAGCGAATGGGCCGTTGGGAGGAATAAGGCCCAAGAGGGCAACAAATCAGCCCAAGAGATTGAATGATTATTGGGTTGATTAACAATAGTTAGGGTTATAGAACCTTATTGTAAGAGACACTATATAGTCTGAGTAATGAATAAAAAGAAGATATGAAAAAGCTTTCACAATTCTCTCTCTTCTTAGTTCTCTCTGATCTTCTCTCTCTAATTCTTCTCTCCTAGCAAACGCTACAGCTTTCTTCTCCAAAGTTTCCATCTTTTTCCTCCTCTCCTCCATTGAAACATCAACCAACCATTAAAGCTCTAGTCTTGTTGAAGGATAATCTATTGTTGAAGGATTTGTCTGCTTTCTCAACCTCTAAAGCTTTCATTTTTCTGTCCTAAAAAGGAACCAAGGTAAACTTACCTATCCCTTTTGTAAATCCATAAATTTTGGGTGTAATCTTTGTTATGTGTTACCGATTCAGAACTCATTAATTTAAAGATGATTTGCATATGTTACGGTTATTGTGTGTTATCGCATTATTTTGTCACTTTTATTTTATCGATTATCGTGAATTCAAAATAAAATTATGCACATTTGGCGTGAATATGGATAATGCCTTTCTGAATCCATTATGACCAAATTATATATATATATATATATATATATATATATATATATATATATATATATATATAAATAAAGAACGCACAGGGAGCCGAGCATTAGGAAAGTTTAAAAAAGAATTTGTTTACTTTCGTTCATCTATGTTTATATAAACATATATATATCAACGTTTTTTTTTGTACCCAGGGAGACATGTCCGTGTTTTGACCCAGGAAACTTACACATTTGAAAACATTATTATCCAGGGATACTTTCAATTCAAATTCATTGAAAAGTATGCTAACTTTTATAAAATTTTGGTTGCAAAACGTGAATCTACATTATATATATATATATATAATGTATTTTGTGGCTATATATATATAAGATAACAATTATCTAAAATTAAATAAATTAACTGATATATCTTAGAAAGGCTCTCCGGTGCGAATTAAAAAAAGAAAGAAAATAATATCCGATTGCCTTGGAATTTTAGAATAAGTATATTGATACTATGATGGTCATTGAACCAGATCCGTGAGTGTATTGGATTCTATTTGTGGTGTGGACCCTTGTGATACCGAGTTCGAGTCGGAGGGGCATACGGGTGCAGGTAAGCTTTCGTGTCCTCGGTTTAGCCACCGTGTGGTTCCACCATACCCCATGGGGATGGTTTATATGCATGTTGTGCTTTCATGTTTTTATATTTGAACTGTTCTAAGTTGTTATGTGCAATGGCTTTTAATATGTATGTGTTGTTCCACCTAGACGGCAAGCCTGAGTATGTAGCGTCATACAATATGGTGGGGCTGTGGGTGGGTGCAAGTAGCGTCTTGCACTATCTGTAGGATTTAGACGTATTTCCTGCATTTCTCTGGCCAGTAGAATTGATTTGACACACATTACATGATTATCTGTTGCATTGCACTGTTTTCATAACTTATATTGTAAACTGTTTTTTAAAACTTATATTACACATGTAAGTGAGCTTGGGGTGGAAGTTCCTTGAGGACCCCTTGTCTTACTGAGATTTCTTGTTAGAGATCTCACCCCACGTTTGGGGCATCATTTCAGGTTCAGGTAATGCTGGGGTTGAAACCTCAGGCGGCAGGAGGCCGGAGCTGACTTAGTTAGTTGCAGATATGCTGATGCTGGACTGTGTTTATTGCTGTTATGTTTTTTGTTTCATTTAAATAATATTATGTTGAGACTTATTTGGCTATGTTGCCTTGTTTGTGTGAGCATGGGGTTGTCCATGCCACGTTTGACTATATTGAATTTTATGTTCGAGTTGTAATAACATAGAAACTTATTATATATGAATATGAGGTATCTCAGTTAGATGTCTATTGCAATCATATACAGGCGATATTTTTGAAAATAAATTGAGTAATGCAACTTGGTAATTATAATGACGTCATAATTGAATTTAAGAAAAAGTTTTTTCGCATATTAATTAAGCGTGGCTTAATACGGTAACATGTTAACAAACCGGGTATACACGGGGTGTTACAATGCCTCTGGTGGCAGGAGACCGGAGCTTAGTTGATTATATACGCTGTATGCTGACATTACTGGATCTTGGATGCTGTTTATGTTTTCCGTCATTATTATGATATTTGAGTTGAGACTGCTGTTGGACTTTGTAGCCTTATTTGTTGAGTATGGGGATTGTCCATGCCACATTGACTTGATTATGCGTATTTTAGTCTGAGTTGTAATAATGTATTAGGATGTTGTCCGAACTATGTGTTGTAGATCCGTGACTTAGATACTCACATGTTATTTATCTATTGAGGTATTTCAGTTATCTGTCCTTGCAATTTACATACAGGCGATGTTTTTATGAAAATGATTAAGTAATCAACTTGGCTAAGTATGATGATGTCATAGTTGAATTAAAGAAAAAGTTATTCTGCATTTTTAATTAAGCGTGGCTTAATACGATGACATGTTAACAAACCGGGTATACACGGGGTGTTACAGCCACCATTAACCACCCCTGCCACTGCCATCACCACGACATCGCCACCACCAACGCTGCCACCATCACCACTGCCATCGCCGCAGCCACTGCCACCACCACCACCATGTCATCGCTACCCTTGTCGCTCTCACCAACGCCACCAACCACCACCATTGACGCAGCCACTGCCATCACCTCCACCACTACCGCTGCCGCCGCCGCCCCCATTACCATCGCCGCAGCCACAACCATCACAACCACCACCACTATCATCACCACGTCACTGTCATCACCACTACCGTACCGCCACCGTCGCCACCACCACCACGCCACCTACTGCTGCCACCACCGCCACAACCACACCATATGGAAAGGAAAATGATGATCCAATTTTTTTTTTATATTTAATAGGAATTATTTTTTATTATATTATTTATTGTTATCAAACACAATTCTCATTCTGAGAATAAAAATAGAACATATTATCAAACACATTTTCTTTTTTCTCAGAAACTGTTCTGTGGCACAGAAATAGAAAAAAAATTATTTATGTTCAGAAATAATACTAGGAAATATAATGGTTGTCATGCACATCCGTTGAAAAGTAGGGTTGTCAAAAGTATATTGATTTATTAATTGAGATTTCACGTACTACTATGGAATAACATGTTAACGTATCATTTAAATAGTTTAATTATATTTTTAACATCAAGTGTACGAAAGTTTAACTTCAGATAATGTTGACCAAAAAAAGTTTAATCTTTCACTCTTATTAAAAATTTATCAATCAGGAAAAAAAGGTCAGGGTGGCTACAGAGTACAAGGATTTCTTTATGAGTGTTTGATATAGGAAAAAAAATTTTTTGTCCGGGAATCTCAATTTTTAAAAATATGATTTTTATATTCAGTTTATGATAATATCCATAAATTAAAAATTTAGAAAAATTTAGTTTGCCGGGAATTCTAGAAAATGCCGTATACCAAATGTCCTTGGTAGTGCACCACTTTTCTTAATTTAATTGGCTTAACGTGTTAAATGAGAAAACACCTGTGAAGTACTTAGAGCACGTGTAATATGCCTTGTTTTGGCCAGATGATACGTCTCCCACAGCAGGTGGGAAATATTTAATATGGTTCAGAACCATTGAATTTTTTGGTACTCCCACTCATAACATTAATTTTCTTTTTTCTTTTTTTCTCCAATTATTTTCTCACTTTTCCAATTTTATCTTCCTTTTTACACTAAGGAACCACCTAAAAATGGTGGTCCCAAATCTCTTTAAATAACCTCCAGCAGCTGAGGCAGCTATTTTAATTAACTCTCTTGTTCGTGACTAAACAGAGACAAGACTCCAAATTGGGATTCTTTGGCACTGTGTCATGCAGGCAGACCCATAAAATTTTATGTAGGAGACGAAAATTTTAATAAATTTAACTTAAAGAAATTTAAATAAAATATAATTTAACAAGTATATTAAATTGACGAATTTAACATAGTTTATTTCATTGACATATGCTATGTCAATTATGAAAAGTAGGAGAATCACAATCTTAGACCAAAAAACATATACAACGATCTCAAGAGATGCATCCATTAAATAATTTTAATAACAAATATAATCACATAACTAAAATAAATCCAAAAAGATGAGGAAGCTCGTAGAACCCAAATTAGGCAAGCACCTAAAACTAACATCATAAAATTCCATAATGCCCACATCACTACAGATCCATCTACTTCAATTATCAAGCACCATAAAGCTAAACAAATAAATTTCAAAAATTATTGCAAACTACAAGTATTTTATATCCATTTTTTTTCTTTCACTTTCTTCTGGTTTTTTGAGCATTCGAACAACATGAAACTACAAAAAGATCAAAACTTTACAAAGAGAAAGTGAAAATACTCACAACAGAAAAATGAGTATCAAGCTTCTTTTTCATGCTAACAGATTTTGGGTATCAAATGAAGCAAAAGAATGAGACTCAAAAAGTGAAATCGAAATCTTTGAATAAAAATACTGTACCGATCATCAACAAGATGAAATCAATGCAACTCATTTCAAATCTAAAAGGCACAGAATGCTAGTTTTGTTAAAGTAACCCACCAGTTATGAAAAAATGAAACATACTATATATTTTTTTGGGATGTAAATATTTTTTTTAGATTTTAGAGAGGGGCGGCCACCCATGCAGGCAGTAGGTCCGCCCTTGGTGTTATGTATTTATTGTTGTTTTTCTCTCTCTCTTCTTAGATTGTTATTGTTCATTTTTGTTAACACTTGTAATATTTCTTTACTATAGAATATATCTCCATATAAGTAAGCCTGTCTCTTGAGCAATGTGCTTGAAAATTGCACTGCCTTGTAAAGTAAGTAAACCTAAATCTTTTGGACCCTTCATATTATGTCCGCGATCGTAAACATAAGTTATCTTTTATTATAAATGGTCAAAATATAATTTGTGTTTAAAAACATTTGACCTATTTTCTTAAGCTGAGGGCTTATTTGCTGCTTGAAAAAGCTTTCTTTTCTTTTTTTTAGTCTCATTAAAAAAAAAACTATGAGAAAATTTTATATTTTTAATTGGATCACTTTTCAAAATGAAACCATAAAAATCATCCTCTATGATATGTGGTGAACCCAACTTTTATTATACGTGATAGAATGCACTTAAAACCTAATTTATTTATTTTTCGTATTCGCTTAATTATTAAAAAAACATCACTCTCTTTACGAAAACTGTGGTTTTAACTTAATTTGTCCCCTTATTAATATGTTCGAACACATTTCACCTTGATTGCGATCATTCCCTTTTTTTCAATTTAAAATATATTTAAGAATATTAATTAATATTTAGATATATGTAAATATCATATAATATTTTAATTATAAGATCTCTTAAGAATAATTTTTATTTTTTAATATTTGATAATTTATTTAATTACTAATCAAAACGCCATGATTCGATCTGCTACCCATGTTAGAACTTGTCAAGGTAAGATAATGGCTACACCACCTGCATCCACATTTAAAAAATAATCTAAAAAAATTATAATTAAAAATTAATTAAATTAGTCAATACATGTATTACTTAAGAAACATAGTTTTGAGTTCTAAATTTTATCAGGTGAACATCATATGGAGATTTTCCTTTCGAGAGAAAATATAATTTTTATAATTTAAATTTAAATTAATATATTTTTATTCTTCAAACAAAATTTTGGAGCACAAAAACAAAACTTTGACAACAAGTTATTCAATAGCTCGAGGAATGATTAGACGCGTCTTCAATTGTTTTTACTCAAATGTTTAGATTGTATTGTGGGTTGAACGGTGCTTTTATGATTCAAATTAGTAGGAAAAAATAGATATATACAGCAGAAAATAGAACAAGCTAGATATGAGATTGCTGCTGATGCAGGACTGGATCTTCTGCAAAGAGAATCAGAGGAAGTCTCAAGTTGTTTTCAGCTTTTCTTTTTCTGTTTTTTTCTTTTTTGGTAATCGTTTTCAGCTTTTCAATTGAGGCTCTTTTTCCATTATTAACTTTCTAACAAAGACATATGTTGTTGTTACGTTCAATATATTAATAATATAGTCTAATAATAGTTCACATACAAGTTCAATAGGGAAGAGCATGAATATTTAAGCACATATAGGCTAGATTCTAATAACTTGCATTATTCTTAGGGTTTTTTAAAAGGAGGAGATAACACGGTTGAATATTTCAAATGTCATGCATTAATACTTCAATACTAAGTGCATTGCAAATCTTAATGTATATAATGTAAGTTTTTTATCTGTAATTCATGATTCATGTTCAACAATACCATTCAAGAACATGACAGAGGATCTTTGGAATTTATGAGTTTCACATAGACATACCTTTCTCCGTAAGTGCAGAATATCTTTTACAGTAGAACCCTTTATCTGAGTCTTAACCCTTCACCGTTCTTGTATCTTCTTTGATAGGGATTGGATACAACTTTCTCAGGCAGACCCAGATGGATGTTAGTTTCTGTCAGACCCCTTAATTAGAAAATTGACCATATCACTCTTATATAACTGCACCTATCAGCAGTTACACTTTAAATAACTCCCATTTATCATCAATTACTATTGTGCCCTTTTTATTAATTAAATCAACTAACATTTAATATTATAGATGAGATAAGATAATTTTACATACTCCCACTTGGCTTATGTCATGAGGTGTCCCTTCATGATTTAATCAACATTCATTATCATGCGCATTTACTAGGCTAAGGTTCCATACATTGACCTCATCAAAATTCATTATTAGAAATAAAATCAACTAGAGTCATGGCGGTTGTATGCTATCAAGTCGACATAGTCCCTTCCATGTACCACTATATTGACTCTTCTTCCTAACATGATACTTTAATAGGAAGTACACATTATATCCAACAATAATGTCTTCATAACGGACCATAAACATTTTCAATATCATCACATATACTTGCATGCATACATAAATTGAAAATAAGACAATATCAGAAACATATATTCATCAATGAGCTCAGAGTGTCAACACTTAATACATAACAATAATTATCATCATTCATTAGCTGACATAATGCCCATTCTACATACATGACCGGTAAATGTCTTAGGCGGTAATCCCTTTGTCAAGGGATTAGCTATCATAAGATCGGTGTTAATATGCTCTATAGACACTCTATGTTTTTGAACCTCTTCTTTAACGGCAAAGTACTTTAATTCCATATGTTTAGCACCTTTGGAATACTTGTCGTTCTTAGAAAAGAAGACTGCTGCGGAATTATCACAATAAATTTTCAGCGGCTTTTCAATATTGTCGACCAATCCAAGCCCTGAAATAAAGTTCCCTAGCCATTTAGCCTGAATCGTGGCTTCAAAGCATGCCACAAATTCAGCTTCCATAGTGGACACAGCTATTACAGTCTGCTTTGCACTTTTCCATGATATAGCTCCTTCAGCTAAAAGATACAGGTAACCATATGTAGACTTTCTTGTGTTTACGCATCCTGCAAAATTTGAACCTGTGTATCCTATCACTTCAAGGTTGTCAGACCTTCTATAAGTAAGCATGTGACCTTTAGTTCCTTGCAAATATCTCATAACTTTCTTTGCAGCTTTCCAATGATCTATACCGGGATTACTTTGGTATCTACCCAACATCCCAACTGCAAAGCTAATATCTGGTCTCGTACAAGTCTGAGCATACATTAAGCTCCCAACTAATGATGCATACGAAATTGCTTCCATTTCTTTTCGTTCCAATTCACTTTTAGGACATTGCATGAGACTAAACTTATCTCCTATCTGAATTGGAACTGGAGATGATGAGCAAATTTCCATTCTGAATCTCTCTAGAACTCTATTAATGTATGCTTTCTGAGACAAACCTAACAGTCCTTGTGATCTATCACAGAATATTTCTATTCCTATCACATAAGCTGCCTCACCCATATTTCTCATTTCGAAGTCACTAGAGAGAAACTTCTTAGTCTCATTTAAAAGACCAAGATCGTTAGTTGCCAGCAAAATATCATCAACATACAGAATCAATAATATAAACTTGCTCCCACTCATCTTCAGATATATACATCGATCAATGATGTTTTCTTTAAATCCAAAGGAAACAATAGTATCATTAAACTTAAGGTACCATTGCCATGAAGCTTGTTTAAGTCCGTATATTGACTTCTTAAGTTTGCACACCATGTGCTCTTTACCCTTTTCTATTAACACCATTGGTTGGTCCATGTACACACCTTCATCTAAATTTCCATTTAGAAAGGCAGTTTTCACATCCATTTGGTGTAACTCTAGATCATAATGAGCCACCAATGCCATAATAATTCTTAAAGAATCATTCTTTGAGACTGGTTAAAAAGTTTCTTTATAGTCAATGCCATCTTTCTGAGTAAATCCCTTTGCAACTAGTTCGGCCTTGTAAAGTTCTAAGTTACCATGAGAGTCATGTTTGGTCTTAAAGACCATTTGCAACCAACTCTCTTGCACCCTTATGGTAACTCAACAAGATCCCAAACCTTATTCTGTTCCATAGATTTCAACTCATCTTTCATAGCATCTAACCACTTATCATCATTTTCACCATTCATGGCTTGTGAAAACGTTACTGGATCATCCTTAACACCCATGTCAATATCAGATTCTTGTAGATATACCACATAATCATTAGAAATAGCAGGTCTCATTTCTCTTTGAGATCTTCTTAATGCTATTTGTTGTGGTTCTTCTACTATGGGTTCATTCGGTTCATCAACAATGATTTCTTCATGAGTAGTGAGATCATCAAATTGTCCTTCGTTATTATTGATTGGTTCAATAGCATGAGGAACAACAACTTCGCTAGAGCTACAAGTCAATGGAACTTGTATTCTCACTTCATGAATATCCACTTTACGTGGTGTTTCACTCCCACTAACTTCACCATTCTCAATGAACCTTGCATTTCCAGATTCAATAATCCTTGTAGTATGATAATGACAGTAAAATCTATACCCTTTCGATTTTTCTGGATAACCAATGAAATAACCACTGATTGTCCTTGCATCCAGTTTCTTTTCTTATGAATTGTAGTATCTAATCTCTACCTGAAAACCCCAAACATGCAGGTGTCTTATACTAGGCTTCCTTCCAGTTCAAAGTTCAAAAGGAGTATTTGGAACTAACTTACTAGGAGCCCTATTCAATCGTACATGGCAGTTTTTAGAGCATAAGTCCACAATGAAATAGGTAAAGAAGAATTACTTAACATACTCCTAACCATATCCAGTAAGGTCTTATTACGCCTTTCTGATACACCATTCTGTTGTGGTATACCGGGCATCGTGTATTGAGCACAAATACCACGCTTTTCCAGAAATTTAGCAAATGGGCCCGAATTTTGTCCACTTTCATCATACCTTCCATAATATTCACCACCCCTATCAGACCTGAGAATCTTCACCTTTCTGTCTAATTGCCTTTCAACTTCATTAATATAAGAGTAAACACCCTTTTTGGTCCCTGACAATATCCACGAAATCCTTTTTAGTCTCTGGCAATAAAAAAGGACCAAATTGGTCCCTAAAATGATTAAAAAAGGACTAAGGAATATTTATTACAATTGACAGAAGGACTAAAGTGGCCCATTTTCATAATTTTAGGGACCAATTTGGTCCTTTTTATTGCCAGGGACTAAAAATGATTTCGTAGATATCGCCAGGGACCAAAAGGGTGTTTACTCATAATATAAATCTCCAAAGCATTTGCAGCTTAAGACTTATCATGCAGCAAATAGACATAACCATAACGTGAATAATCATCAATGGAAGTGATAAAATATTTTTCTTTATTGAAGGCATTAACATCAAACGGACCACATACACCAGTGTGTATAATTTCAAGAAGTTAAGTGCTCATTGTGGCTCCTTTCTTTGTGTTTTGTTTGTTTTCCTTTAATACAATCCACACAAACAATCAAATCAGTAAAATCTAAATTCGGAAGGATTTCATTCTTCACCAATCTTTGCATCCTTTCTTTGGAAATATGTCCCAAACGTTTGTGCACAAGTAAGCAGAACATTCATTAATTAAGGTACGTTTAGTACCAATATTATGATGCAGAGTCATAAGTGTTTCAGCATAAAGATTACAAAGACATAATTTGTATAATCCATCACATAAAGTACATTTACCAATCAAATGATTATGTTTATACAGACTGAAACTACCACTACCAAACTTAAAAGAGTATCCAGCAACATCAAGTTTGGAAATTGAAACTAAATTCCTAGATATACTAGATACATACAAAGTTTCACATAAATCCAAATGATATCCACTGTCGAGAATTAAACGGTACGTCCCAACAGCTTCCACCGGAACTTTCACTCCATTGCCCATAAGAACAAACTTTTTATTTGGCTTTGTGGTTTAGGTCATAAGGAATCCCTGCATTGTATTAGAAACATGAGTAGTACAACCGGAATCAATCCACCAAGTATTATAAGGGACTTCAGCCAGGTTTGATTCATAACATACATAAGCACTAGACTTACCTGTTTTTTCGAACCAAGCCTTACGTTTCAGGCAATCCTTTTTGAAATTCCCTTCCTTTTTACAGAAATGGAACCTCATCTTTGCATTACTTTCCTTTTTGTGGATTTTAGAAGAAGAGGCCTCATCAACTTTAAGGGGTCCTCCTCATCCTGCTTTCTTCTCTTGCTTCTTACCTTTATTCTTTTCAGCTCCTTGATGCTTTACATAATTGATGGAATGAGCTCCCTGATTCTTAAGTCTGGTTTCCTCCTGAACTAGCATACTATGCAATTCATGCACATTCCATTTGTCTTTCATGGCGTTATAGTTCATTTGGAAAGGACCATACTCAGACGGTAATGAGTTCAATACGAACTGCACCGGGAAGTTCTCATCCACAACCATTCCCAATGCTTTTAATTTTTCCGCAATGCTTGTCATTTCAATAACATGCTCATGCATAGTACGTGAACCATCAAACTTCATGGTGGTCAGTGTACTCATAAGTGTCCCAGCAAGAGACTTATCAGCAGTTTGTGAGCATTCTTCCACAAGTTTCATCATTTCGATGGCACTTTCAGTTTGTGGAAGAGTTGACTTAATGTTGCTTGCAATGCTCATTTTCATGTACATCAAACTTAATCTGTTGGATCGTTCCTAGTTCTTAAAATGGTTCCTTTCATCCTCAGTGCTTTCATGAGTAATAGCACTAGGTTCCTCTTCTCTAAGAGCCAAATCCGTATCCATTACCCTAAGGTAAAAATTGATTTGCTCTTTCCATTCAGAGAAGTTCAGCCCATTAAAAACTGCAACAGTTGAAAACATGGAATGTGTGGCAACAGGTACTGCAAGGAATAACATTTAAACATTAATGCTTTGAGTCATACATGTCACATACTAACATACTTCACAGATTCAAATATACTAACTTCAATGCATATCAATGTTCACCTTTGGGGATCCATTAACATACAACATTAACTATAATGATGCTATATAAATTTCACATAATTTGGCAATGATGCATACCCTTATCATAAATATTTGTCATCTTTGGATGTCCAAATGTGAGGAAATATGGCAACAATACCAATATCCATGTTCATTTTATAAAACAAGTAATCATCCTTTGGGTTGATCCCTAATTGTTCTATAATAATGAACTTCAATATACCACAACATGAACAATTATATCATTCTATTCACAGCATCACAGTAATGGTAATTGAAATAAAATTCATAATATTTGAAATTAAAACAACTCTTTAAGATTTGGCCATTTTAGTAACTAACAAATCTACCATAATTAATTCCAAAACTTTAATATTTCATAAACAATAATATAAAAGAAGTTTTACGTGACAGTGACGTGCTTTTAAAATAAAGATGGCATGCTTTTACAATATCAATGAATTGGAAAACCGACTTAATTGTATTTTCATAATTGCGATTGGCAATGTCACTTCCTTTTATCATGAATTGGAAAAGCATTATACAGTAACATTCCAACTCGGTTTTCCAATTTGTACCACGCGAATATGAACTTTCATATATATCACTGTGAATGCTACGAAACGAAAGCCGAGAATGGCAAGTTCCAAACACGCGAATATTCATGAATGTAAAAACCGAGAATGACAAATGTCTTTCATGATACACGGTTAATTCTTTTATCTCGGTTGTAAAATTGAAAAGTGACTTTAATATTTTTACTTTCAAAACCCTAACTTTTCATGAATCAGAAATTCATTCATAATTATTTATGAAAAAACACAAATTCTTAAACACACGCTCTGATACCACATGTAAGTTATTTCATCATTAATTCATGATTCATGTTCAACAATACCATTGAAGAACATGACAGAGGATCTTTGGAATTTATGAGTTTCACATAGACATACTTTTCTCCATAAGTGCGGGATATCTTTTACAGTAGAATCCTTTCTTTGAGTCTTAAACCTTCATCATTCTTGTATCTTCTTTGATAGAGATTGTATACAACTCTCACAGGCAGACCAAGATGAATGTTAGTTTCTTCAGACCCCTTAATCAGAAAACTGACCATATGACTCTTATATAACTGCACCTACCATTATGCCCTTTTTATTAATTAAATCAACTGACACTTAATATTATACATGAGACAAAATAATTTTACATATAACTCAATATTTTCTTTAGTGTTTAACATGCAATGGCTTTACTTTACCAATTTATATGAGTCATCCAAATTGATGGATATGTTGATTCAGATATATACACCAATGTTTACTTTTCAGTGAGCGCATTTTACAGGCATAGCAGAAACTTTATTATCCTACTTTAATATGTCATAGACTTTGGACTTACCTATATGGTTTTCAAGTTCATTTTTAAAAAAATTTGGAATTAATATATATGAATGGTGACATGTGGTAAAGTATGACGTGATATTATAGCGCAGAGAAAACGTAATGCTGAGCGCTAGCATGACATGAGAAATTGTGATGTTGAGGTAGCATGACTTGCATTCATGAAATAGTAAAATAATAAAATTATTTTATCAAAGGGGGTCGAATTAACCTATAAAATGGGATAGCTATTGATTTAGTTCTGTCGCAAATGTAAATCATGGTTTCCCAGCATTTCCAATGGGCTGACACAGTTTCCCGTTCTTTTGCCTATTATTTTGAATTGTAGCTCGCTCTTTCTCTTTTTCAACCATCAAATTGTACAAATTACATGTACAAACAAAAAAAATTAAAAACATATATAGTCTTGATTACTCAACCTCATTACATTGAGGAGAATTTAATGATGCTGTTGATGTTGGATGACAATAGACGATTGAGGATCATTTTATCAATATTTGCATAGGAAAATTAAGAGAAGTAGTCCCAAAAAGAAAGACCTGCAACAATGCAACTAAAGTTGGCAATGCTTGCATTATTTACAAATCCAAGAAATTGACTAAATACCTGGTTTGAGATCAACACTATTGGCATTACAGTCAAATTCTATAGTCATGTGCTAGGAAATTGAAGTCAACAGAAAGTAAAGGAAATATTAAATAATAAGAGAAGCAGGGGATGCCAAATGTATCAAATACATGGAGAATGGCTTTTAAAGTCTCGGAAGAAACTCTTTAAATGCTACATTCTCAAACAATGTAACCTGTGTATTTCTTCCTTTGTACAGAGGTAATTATATATATTAATTTTGGGCTTCAATCAAGCCACAAATCACTCTACAAAATAAAGTAAAAATCAGATAATTGATCTCTCCTATCAATCAATTTTATTTACAATTAATTCCTATAATTGCTAACACAATCAAAATTAAATTAATTACTCAGAGAATTGATGTCTCTTATCAATCAATTCTATTTACAATTAATTCCTATAATTGCTAACACAGTCAAAATCAAATTAATTACGGATTGTATACAGTTCAACACTATAACACCTCGTAAATTCAGATGTGAATTTATTTGATAAAATGTGGGTTAAAAGGGAAGGATTAGTGAAAAGCTTGAAATTGGGGTCAAAATATGTACCAATGGCAAAATGATAAATTGCCAAAAACGTAAACCGAAGCATGAAAAATTGAGTAGGAGATCTCAAATGATAAAAATAATGCCGGAAATGGATTCAGGACGAAAAATTGAGTGAACAGGCAAGTTTTGAAAATTTTGATAAATAGTGATTTTCCCGGTGTAAAAATACTGTGATATAATTGTATCGATAGAAGTGAAATTTTTATGCGTATTTTGAGGAAATAAAAATATGTCATGAATCAGAAAAATATGTAGATTGTGAATTTTTGATTGGAATTGGGTGAGGGATTAAAGTTAAATCGTGTGTGGGACCCGCTCTCACCAAACCACTTAAGTTTTCCCCTCTTTTCTTTCCTTCCCACGCGACCCTCTTTCTCTCTCTCTCTCTCTCTCTTTTCTTTCTTCTTCTTCCCTCTTCAGCGTGTGTTTCCTCCATGGAAGCTTGGGCAATAAATTTTCTTGCCCATTTTCCACACTTTTGAGCCACCAAATCAATAAAGTTCCAACACCAAAGTTGTTTGTAGTGAGGTTGTGAGTATATTACCCTTCTTGAGAGAGTCATGAAAGTGAGTGTGTGATGAGATCGTTTTTCCACCTCCTTGTGCGAATTTGTGGAGTTTTAGGAGCCACTGGTGGTGCTTTGGCTTGGATGGACCCTTGATCTTCAACCATTGGAGCC
Source organism: Gastrolobium villosum (assembly GCA_032173675.1). Taxonomy (NCBI): domain Eukaryota; kingdom Viridiplantae; phylum Streptophyta; class Magnoliopsida; order Fabales; family Fabaceae; genus Gastrolobium; species Gastrolobium villosum. The sequence continues at coordinate 25,712 of JAVKPL010014679.1, forward strand.
TCAAGAAGCTATTGGTTGTAACTATTCCTAGTTCATGGAGTTTTTGTGGAAATCATAAAATTGGTTTTGTGTGAAGTTGTGTTGGATGATTTGTGTAGTTAGAGAGCTCAAACTGAAAATGTGCATTAGATGATTATGTCTTAGAATGATGTATTTGAGCTAAAAATGCAATAAAAATTATTGGTGAAAAATGCTCATAACATAGGATTTTTGAATGATGCCTAGGATTTGTGAAAATTGAATTGTGTAAGAAATGGATTGATAAGTAATTGTATGTTGTTGGAATATGATTATATGATGAGTATCAGTGTTGAGTTGGATTGAATACCCCTAAATTATGGGCATGAGTAATTTGACCTATTGAGGTAATGGTTGGTTGATGATGTAAAATTGAAGTGTATGTGAATAACTACGAATTGGTGAGTAGTGAGGGGTAATGTAATTGAAATGGATAAATTATTGGTTGTGTGCCATTGGGCCTAAGTGAATGTAATTGATGATGAATTGTGTAAATGAGTGGTTGGCATGGAAAGTGATTGATGATCATGTTGTTGATCGTATAGGTTGCCTCTCACGGACGCTATGGAAGCGGATTAAGCTTGGAGCTTACGTATGGAGCATTGGCTCAGACTTGAGGTAAACCTTTGGAACTCGGGTTTAGTCCCTTGTGTGCTCCACCACGCCTAGTGGAAGGTTGTGGTTGGAATTTGTGTTGTTGAACATTGTATGAATATGTATGTTCATGCATTATTGCTTGATTGTGTGACATGCTTGGAGCATGTTGTGTGTAAATTGTTTGATCTTTGGCCAATAGATGTACGTTGGTTTGGACTTCCGCTGGATAATGTGTGTTGGTTTGGACTTCCGCTGGATAGGGCTCATGAGGAGTTCCAGTTGGGTTTTGCCATGGGGTCGTCTCAACCATGGGAGAGGCACCAGGAAGATTCCGGGAGTTATACGAGGGGGTCCTTGAACGTAATCCAGCTATGGATGTTCTTGGATTGTGCCCAGTTGTTGTGATATTGTATGTAACATCCCGGGCGCTGACGAGGGCGGGGAGTGATCGCCGGTGCGCAAGGGCACGAACAAGGAGCGGCTCCTGGCAGGCTTCCAGCGACGGGGTACATGAATGAATTGAATAACACCGGAAAGAGAGGGATTCCAGAGACTGTGCTGGTATGGGACAGTACAATTGGGAATGGCTTATAAGAATTAATTGGTACTACCTATACTAACAAGATGCATCTACTTTTCGGTAGCCCAGATCGGAAGAACTCCACAGTTAAGCGTGCTTGACTTGGAGCAATTCTGGGATGGGTGACCTCCTGGGAAGTTTTCCTGGGAAGTGTGCGAGTGAGGACAAAGCACGCTGAAAAGTCTCGTGTTAGTGTGTGGGGACAGTCGTTAATCCTTGCAAGTTGCCAGGCGTTACAAGTGGTATCAGAGCAGGGCCTCTCATCCAGTACGGTGTGGTTCGAGGACGAACCAGGCGGAAGCTGGTGGGCATGTAACATCCCGGGCGCTGACGAGGGCGGGGAGTGATCGGGTTTTGCTGGCAGGCTTGACGGGGGTACATGAATGAATCGAATAACACCTGAAAGAGAGGGATTCCAGAGACTGTGCTGGTATGGGACAGTACAGTTGGGAATGGCTTATAAGAATTAATTGGTACTACCTATACTAACAAGATGCATCTATTGTGCCCTTTTCAGTAGCCCAGATCGGAAGAACTCCACAGTTAAGCGTGCTTGACTTGGAGCAATTCTGGGATGGGTGACCTCCTGGGAAGTTTTCCTGGGAAGTGTGCGAGTGAGGACAAAGCACGCTGAAAAGTCTCGTGTTAGTGTGTGGGGACAGTCGTTAATCCTTGCAAGTTGCCAGGCGTTACATTGTATGTCATGCATGTCATACTTTGTTATATGTTGCACATTGATTGAGCCATGGGGTGGAGTGATCCTCTAGTACCCTTGGTTTACTGAGATATATTTGTATATCTCACCCCGCGTTTGGGGACATCATTTCAGGTTAGACTAAGCCTGGAGGAGTGGAGCATGAGGTGCATATGGAGGGCACAACATATTAGAGGATTCTGTTGGATACACCTAGCATAGTGTATCATATTTTGGACTTAGGTTATGAACATGTTGTATTTTGATAATTGCCATGTTTTGTATATTCATGACTATATGAAAGTCTTTCAAAATTGATGTATAATTGTGCCTTTGACTATATGTATATTCTGTGTGAGCATGGAACCTGTCCATAGCCACCTATGATGTATTGGAAGCATGTAAATGTAATGTAAAGGGCTTGAGGCCTAATTTATGAAGTGATTATATGCATGGTTAATAAAAGTATGAAATGGAACTTTGGCGATTGAAACATAATGAACATTGTACATGTAAATGGACTGTGATGGGTTGTAAGTGCCCCAAGGCGTTGTTGATCCTTGTGTGTGCCACCCATGTGATTTTATATACCTATATGTGTTTAGGTTGCATTGGCAAAATGGGAAATGTTGGAAAAACAAACAAAGTGCTGCCCAATTTTCGTCCCCATATGATGGAATTGGACCCCTTGGCCTCTTTGGAAGTTAGAGATCTTTCTCTTAGCTTTCCAATGAGACCAAGATTGTGTAAATCGCATTTGTATAACTCAAGTTATGGGAAGAACACTATAGGTAGTCAGGTTACCTGTTTTGGGGTACTCAGCCCCTGTACTTGGCATTGTGGGCGCCAATCTGACGCTGTGGGCGCCGTTGCCACTGTCTGCTGATGCTGTGGGCGCGGGAATGGCGCTGTCAGCGCGGGGTTCCTGCTGTTTCAGCACCCATTTTCTGAAATGTCATATCTTGGGCTACGATACTCCAAATTGGGCGCGGTTTGAACCCACACATAGCTAACGAAGAAATCTATAACATACTAAGAAATGAGAAGAATTTGATAGGTTTAAAATTGTTGGAGTAAATAAAATGGTTAAGACATTTAGTGTTAAAAATGGATAGAACGAGTTTTAGCCTTATTGGTTTATGGGAAGCACTTGACAACCTTTAAACAAAAGGGTGTATGGTATTAGGCTTTGGTATTAATTATTCTGAATAAAGTGTTGGGTTACGATCACGGTTATTTTATTGGAGTAAACGATGTTAAAAAGGGAAAAAGTTTACCCGTATTTTATAAATGATCTGCTGTGATTGTAATTGCGCTTAATATCATAATTAATGATAACAACACCGGTGAACAACGGGCTGTTACATTTTATGGTATCAGAGCAGTTTCTTAGGGAACTCTAAATGTCGTATGATTATGGTAAGTGTTGTATAGTTGTACGTAGACTATTATTGATTACTGAACATGTGATTCCTTAGTGTGGGTCTGATTAGCCCACTCCTTCGTGTTATATGTGTGGTCATGATAAGACGTCTTCGTGGCAACCCTGGAACACCTAATGTCAGTCCTTAGACTGAGGTTTTGGTTGCAGAGTTGACTGCTCCATGGACAGATATGTTTGTAAGCAAATGATGTAGTTGAGGACTTAGTGAGAACGATTTAGAGGTATGTCTAACCATTTTTGGTAGAATGCTACCGTAGTTGAATGTGTGGTCTTATGGTTAGTAAGTATGATTGAATTGAGTGGATATTGTGATGATGATGTTGGTAAGTCTTCCCTAAATGTATGGGGAGTTAAAACAATTGAGTATATGTGGAATTAGTGGTATAACCTTGAAATGGTGGGGGATTTAGAACCCCGAAGAATTCGTGAAAATTTGAATATGAGTGTTTATATGTAAACTTGGATACCTTAGGGTTAAATAAGAAGGTTATAAGACCCCGAGAAGGGCATACACTTGGATAAATTAAGATGTTTGGATGTAGAAATAAAATGAATCTTCAAAATTTTAATTGAGGAATGTGAGGACCCTAAAATAACTGTGAAATTGATGTGTTAGGTACTACAATGTTGAAAAATGGGACTGTAGTCCATGATAAATCATTGTTGGCTGCATATAATGTAAGAGTTGAGGAAATTGCCACGGATGGCATGAGAAAATTTTATTGAGAGTATGAGGGTCCATAATATAATGATGGTTGGACTTGACAAATGTGATATGAGAAAGTATGACCCAATGTGGTATAGTAATGGTATTAACAAGCTCCATAATGTAGTTGTGATTTGCTTATGATGTGGCCTAATTATATATGGGTATTGATGTATAGGATGGTAATTGAGAATGGCTCCTTGATAGAGATTCAGGAGGTATGTGACATAAGAGAATTGACCCCTAATAGATGATCTTGGAAATTCCAAGGGTGATTATTGTATTTCGAAATGGCATAATGGCTAAGGGATGTGTGCAAGGGCTAATTAATAATACAAAATGTGCATGATGGTTTGTGTATATATATATTGTGATAAATATGGATAATGATCCTGTGATGGCTTAAGTGCCAATATATATATAACTATGTGCTTGTGAATATATATATATATATATATATATATGTATATATATATATATATATATATATATATATATATATATATATATATATATATATATATATATCTGTGTTGTAATAAATTAGTAAATTTTTTGGTAAAAGAACAATGATGTAAGTGAAATCCCCTATGATGGGAAGTGTTTGAAGAGATTGTCTCTTTGGAGTGTCATTGGACGCTCAATTTGGTATGGGATTCATGATGGAGTCCCGGTGTGCAAGTTATACCTTAGCACACATGTTGGTAATGAAGTGATAATTCAGATTATCCTGTGTTTTCCTTGTGGATTGAATCCTAAGAGGTGTTGCTCTTGGAAGTCCCAGGCGAGCATCGCTCGAAGTTGAGATGTATCTGGTGGTCCTGATGCGCTGAATTCATGGACTAGTAAGTGAGGGCACTCTTGGTGTCATAGTGAAATATTGAGAGAAAAAGTGATGTTGTTTTAATGAAGTGGATCTTCTACAGTGTTGAGTGTAACATCCCGTTACGTACCGGTATTGTTAACATTAATTATGATATTAAGCGCAGTTACAATCACAGCAGTTCATTTATAAAAATAAGAATAAACTTTTTCCGATTATTACGCGAACAGTAAAAGTATAAAAAGCGTAATAATAAAAAGCTGTGACCGTAACTGAAACACTAGCGGAAGACTTTCTTAACTATTTATACACTTTATTTTATTACCTACAAGATACTAAGGGGTTCCCATAAACCCACTTAGCCAATTCCTCACTTTTTACGTTTTTACCACTTAACAGGCTTTGCCAATCTGTTTTTCTACGAACACAAAATAAAAATCCAAACTTAAACTCCAGGTTATCTTTTTTCCTTATTCACTTACCTTTCTATCAAGCTATCACACACTCAATTCTGAGCTCGTGAGCTCCGGTTATCGCCGTTTGAAGTTGGACAAACAACATTGCCTACCAACTCCGAAACAGCCTAAAACGTCCAACTTCACGGAATAAACTGCACCTAACCACAAGGACACTGCCTCTCAAACTTTTACACCATAAACTAGACACCTCAAACTTCGATTTGATATATCGTACGCTTAATTTGACCAAGTAACGAAGCGGGAATTAATTTCCCAACACAGACCTGAATCTGCCCACTGGTACTGGCCAGAACAGGGCAGTGCGTGACAACAGCCCCCATGGGCTGCGCACACCTCCAATGAACCTAGGCTTTTGACACAACGTAGGGGACATCTTAAGCTTCAAAATGGCGTATGGCACGTCCCAATCGGACCACTATGGAGAGAGATACGCTCCTCCAAAGTTCACCCAAAAACTGCCAATTCTACAGAAAATTCGCCAGAGTTTCCTTTGTATTTCCTAAAATTCCCAAATTTGCATAACCTGTTTAACACCACTAATACACCTGAAATCCAGCAAAATCTAATGGGTGGCACACACAAGGTCCAACAACGCCTTGGGGCACTTACAACCCAATCCAATATACACTTAAAACATAAACAGTTTACTTTCAATTTCATGCATAAAACATAATACGGATAATCATAAACCTATAATAGGCCTAAAGCCCTTCCATCATATTACATACATCCATGGTACATATACAACACTGGATTACATTTACATTTACAACTTTAACTTTAAACTACAATTATTTACATATTACACTTCACTTGCCAAATAAATCCATAAACTAAAATGACATGATAGCTAAACTCTACACCACTGCTCTACTCGTCCTCATGCGGGCTTCTTGCCCGCTGCTCCATATCCACTGGTACACCCTGAAATAATGCCCCGAGACGGGGTGAGATATACGGATATATCTCAGTAACCAAGAGGTTCTGGAGAAAACTCCGCCCAATGGTTCACTTCGATGTATATCAATAGCAATAAAACAACACCACTGTTATAAAACGGGATAAAGCAAGGGATTTAGAGAAAGGGGAATATATCAGAACAACTACGACATGCGGGATGGTAGCTACCAATACCACGCCATGTCCTCGGCTATACGCCTATGGGTACTACCCCTGGCGTGTTCATAGAACAACCCACCAAGGTACCCCTTCCAACCATATACACCCGAGACAACCTAGTGTGCTCCTATCCGGATAACACACCACGACCCTGGGTCAACTGGAACTCCCTCTCGGAGACCTATCCAGTGGCAGTCCGGAAACACTTGCCCGAAGGCTAAAAATATCTACTGGCCAGAGATCTGGTACATAAGTACCCACTGTGATAATGCACATGCATGCTCATGCTGTTCTACACTACTCATACACATTTCCTACCATTGCCATCAACTAGCAAGGTGGAACACAAAAGGGGAACAAGCCCCAATACCAAGAGGTTACCTTTCTTTTTATCCGTCCACTGAGCTCCGCAGAACTCCACTTATAGCTTGATTAACAGGGAATGCCTACACAGAGGACAATTCCACACACTTAGAACTTTGAATCCACTCATGAATTTCAACATACCATATGTAAACCACATCACTTACCTCTATCCACTTGATCCAGGACCAAGGGCAATCCACTGTTTCACTGTTCCAAGTCTATGTCCACGTATGGCAACCTGTACAACCATGCACAGCCGTCAGTTTCAGTCACAATAACTCAAAACGCGAAAACGTCAAATTCCTCTTCTCTCCCTCTAAGGTTCGGCCATCATAGGGTTATTTTAGGTTGTATTTTTTCTAAATTTTCTTTCTCATTTTATTTCACTTACTTAGGTTACCCAAAGGCTAGTTCAATCGTCGTTTTACGGTTTTACGACTATTTCGCAACGTTTTGCGAATTATTACACTTTAGGCACATTTTGCCACTTTCAACACTTATCATTTTTACATTGATTCTTCCACATGCCAATCACCACACAACCCATCTAATAACTTTTCCATCACACAACACAACACCGAAGTGTTCTAAAACATCCATTTGCTCAATTGTACATAAATGGCCTAATCTTGGTTAGTCCAAACCAAGGATTTCCACTCAATTCCTATGGTCCACCACTCACATAATCACTTCATATCATCATATAATCACACTACAATTCACTATACCACACGTTAACACAAAACTCAAAAATCCATTTCATGCACCAATTTTTTTTCTAAGTTAAAAATCCATTTTTTTCGCTTAAAGTTTTCATTGCATTTCTAGCATTAATACATCATTCTAAGACATTATCATCTAATAGACATTTTTCATTTGAGCTCTCTAACACAACATATCACAAAATCCCTCTTTAGGGTCCATAATCCAAATTCAAAAATCAACCAATGAAATGTTGAAATGTTGAAATAACTTACCCAATTGCAAGGTATATGTCTCCTCCTAAGCATACTCCACCATTGGAGCATGAAAAAGCTTCATGAACACCAAAATTTCTCAAAATTTCGGATCTGATTTTGGTGCAGATCTCCCCAAATACGCAGTTTCAAGGTTCAAAAGTGGTACCAATGGGTTCAAAAGGTATTTTCCATCAAGATTCAAGACAAGAATCGTTGAATTCGGTGGAGAAATGGCCAAGTTATGACCAAAGGAAATTTTTCATGAAACTTGGTGAGGAGGGGCTGTGATTGCTGTGAGGAGAAGAAAGAAAACGTGAAATGAAGGAGATGAATAGTGGTTTAGGAATGTTTATTTGACTTAAAGTGGGTACCGGATCCCACGTGATTTAAAACTCATCCGAATTTCCCTCTGATCATCACTAAAATTCACAATTTAAAAACCTAATGAGAAATTATAATTTTTCATCTTAACACAATCCTTTAGTTTTACTCTTTCAGATAAAAATTTGGAGCTTTCCGGTTGTTCAGAAAAAACACTGCTTTAAGGTACAGCGCGCTCCGTTGACAAACTTCCACAAATTGACTTAAATCCCTCAAATATTATCAGAAATCATATTTCCTATTTCTATGGACCATTTAAAATCAATATTTGAAACCTAGAGCTCAAAATTCCACTGGCACATTTTACGGTGCAATCTGACTGCGGTATTTTTACCCGCGAAAAACACTATTCACTGATTTTTCTGAAACTTGCCTATCCACTCAATTTTTCGTTCTGAATCCATTTCCAGGCTTATTTTTATCATCTGAGACCTCCTGCTCAATTTTTTTCCTTCCTAGGGTTGCGTGTTGGCTAATTACCGTTTTGCCCTTTCTTTGTATTTTGGCCTAATCTTTGGGATTTTCACTAATCCTTCACTTAATTTCTCACTTAACACTTTAATTACTTATTTTAGAATTGTGAGGTGTTATATTGAGCATAGTTGTTATGAGTCATGATGGACAACGGATTAGAACTGTACCGAGCATGGGTACTATTAAGAATTGTAAAATATGTGCCAGAGTATGAGAAAGATGTTGGGATCATGTGAGGATGATTATGTTATGGACTAGGACTAATGACTAGTCAAGTTAAATGAGTAGACTATTCGAGGAAAGAACCATATCTAGGAAGTCATAGTGTGTTGTGCATAAGTAAGATCTAACTAGTATACCATTATGTATTTATATAAAACTCTTTTGCCGTTATATACGGATGTGATGTGAATGTGTTTATCTCTGTGTGGCTTATATGCCCGGAGTGTATGGCTATCTCTGTATGGATTATGTTCCCAGAGATTATTATTATCTTGTATAAGTAATGTGATGTGAGGTGGTACCTCGTGTTAGTGGGACTGTTAGTACAGCCGAGGGCATGTTACATCTTCTTGCGTGAATTATAAGGACAGATTCTCTGATTGGTGGGTCATTGCACCTGGGGCCCTTAGGACAGCAAGAGCTCGAGGGGTTAAACCTAAGGATGTTTTTACCATTGCATTAGAGGATTGTATCTTGTGAGGAACGCAAGAGGTCAATTTGGATAACTTTAAGTGGACAGTAATATGTCAAATAGGATGAAATATGTGAGGTGCCATGAGATGGTAGTTGAGTTATGATTTCGAGCACTCGAAGATGTGTATGTGCGTATACCAAGTGTGGTGGTATGGATTTGGGTTTTACGAAAATTGTGAAGTGAATCGTGGGAGTCTCAACCTATGTGAAGGGAATGGAAAATTAATTAGTACTGATGGATTGAGTCAAGGTCTTCTGGTAAGGCTTTTGATGACGAGATGTTAAGCTAAGATGGTGGCCAATGACTTTTCATAAGTGATTAATTGTGATGGAGTCAAGTAAGAAGGTGTGATACTAGCTGTTAAACAGAATGGTATTTGGTGAAATAAAAGGTTGATATCTCTGCCCTAGTGGTAGAGTTACTGATGGAGTAGTATATATGCAAATTATAGTGAGAGATGTGTTGGAAACACACAATGTTGATGTTGTTCTTAGCTAGGTACCAAGATATATGATTGGGTGTGCTAGTAGTACTTTGAATAGTCCGAGAGACTTGTATGCCAGCCGATAGTGAATTATGAAAGTAATGATAGTGATGGAATTAGTTCCATATGGCATGATAAATAGGCTTTGAAAATCCCATATGATGGGACAGGTATGATATGGTACCCTAGAATGATACATACTAATTGAATGAAATGATGATGAAGGTGAGGAGTAAAGAATGAAACACATGTGAAATTGATAACATGAGTATGATAATCTTAGGCATGTTGCCTTTAATGTGAGAAATCAATGATGAACTATGTGTCAAGTTTTGAGATGATTAGTTGAAATTGTAAGTATGATCTAGTATATGGAAATTCATGAGTGAATTCGTGGTTGAAGGCTTTGAAATGGCCAATGTAATGTATAAATTGTATTGTGTGGTCCATTGGGTACCAGTTAAATGTCTTGAGAAAGTGATTCGCCAAGGTGTTTGGTGAAAGTTGGTAAACCTGTAAGGCTAGATTCTACAGGTGGCACAGAGATGGTGCTTGTTTTAAGATAAAGTGCAGGAGTGAAATTGCACGTTGTGGGTTAAGAACATGAGAAAAAATATATTTGTATATACGACTTGTGGCTAAATGTCAAAAATGGGGATTATTCCCTCAGAAAAGGAAAGTACAGTGAGCGTGAACTAGATGATTACTCGGTGAATTGCACTGAGGGGCTGTTGAGATTCCATAACAGTGTTTAATGTGGAATAAGAAATGTAGAAAAATTGATGACGAGAGTACATACTTCATAGAAATAAAGCTTAGATAAGGATAATTGTGGCTGTAATGTGTCAGAAAGTGATAGTGGCCTGTGTGGCACAGATTGAATGGAACGTGATATGACCTTATGGGTATAGTTATTGATGCATTAACTAGGTAGGAAGACCCTCCAAGAGAAATTATGGGCTATATATGTTAGGTAGCCGAATTGTGAAAAGAAATTGGCTTGGTAAAGTAGAGAAAGTGCGCAACTGCGCTGCGCGCTCCGGCTGTTCACATTTGGTGACACCGGATGATATTGAAATTGGGGAGGACTTGATCTCTCCCATTGGGCCTTTGAAATGCTGGGCCATTGTGAAAAAGGCTGAAAAGCCAAAGAATTGTAACGTAAACATTCAGTGAGAAGCCTGCACACCTGATGAAGCTACTTGGGGACGGGACACTGAGATTCTCCGGCTGTGTCCTGAGTTAGCATATGTGTATAGTTGATTTTGCGGACAAAATTCCAAAAAGGTGGGGTGAATATAACACCTCATAAATTCAAATGTGAATTTATTTAATAAAATGTGGGTTAAAAGGGAAGGATTAGTGAAAATCTTGAAATTGGGGTCAAAATGGGTACCAAGGGCAAAATGGTAAATTGCAAAAAACGTAAAGCGAAGCATGAAAAATTGAGTAGGAGATCTAAATGATAAAAATAATGCCGGAAATGGATTCAGGACGAAAAATTGAGTGAAAAGGCAAGTTTTGAAAATTTTGATGAATAGCGATTTTCCCGGTGTAAAAAAACTGCGGTATAATTGTACCGATAGGAGTGAAATTTTTAAGAGTATTTTGAGGAAATAAAAATATATCATGAACCAGAAAAATATGTAGATTGTGAATTTGTGATTGGAATTGGGTGAGGGATTAAAGTTAAATCGCGTGTGGGACCCGCTCCCACCAAACCACTTAAGTTTTCCCCTCTTTTCTTTCCCTCCCACGCGACCCTCTTTCTCTCTATCTCTCTCTCTCTCTCTCTCTCTCTCTCTCTCTCTCTCTTTTTTCTCTGTTCTTATTCCCTCTTCAGCGTGTGTTTCCTCTATGGAAGCTTGGGCAAGAAATTTTCTTGCCCATATTCCACACTTTTGAGCCACCAAATCAATAAAGTTCCAACACCAAAGTTGTTTGTAGTGAGGTTGTGAGTATATTACCCTTCTTGAGAGAGTCATGAAAGTGAGTGTGTGATGAGATCATTTTTCCACCTCCTTGTGCAAATTTGTGGAGTTTTGGGGGCCATTGGTGGTGCTTTGACTTGGATGGACCCTTGATCTTCAACCATTAGAGACTTAGGAAGCTATTGGTTGTAAGTATTCCTAGTTCATGGAGTTTTGTGGAAATCATAAAATGGGTTTTATGTGAAGTTGTGTTGGATGATTTGTGTAGTTAGAGAGCTCAAATGGAAAATGTGCATTAGATGATTATGTCTTAGAATGATGTATTTGAGCTAGAAATGCAATAAAAATTATTGGTGAAAAATGCTCATAACTTAGGATTTTTGCATGATGCCTAGGATTTGCGAAAATTGAATTGTGTAAGAAATGGATTGATAAGTTATTGTATGATGTTGTAATATGATTATATGATGAGTATGAGTGTTGAATTGGATTGAATACCCCTAAATTGATGAGCATGAGTAATTCGACCTATTGAGGTAATGGTTGGTTGATGATGTAAAATTGAAGTGTATGTGAATAACTACGAATTGGTGAGTAGTGAGGGGTAATGTAATTGAAATGGATAAATTATTGGTTGTGTGCCATTGGGCCTAAGTGAATGTAATTGATGACGAATTGTGTAAATGAGTGGTTGGCATGGAAAGTGATTGATGGTCATGTTGTTGATCGTATAGGTTGCCTCTCACGGACGCTATGGAAGGGGATTAAGCTTGGAGCTTACGTATGGAGCATTGGCTCGGACTTGAGGTAAACCTTTGGAACTCGGGTTTAGTCCCTTGTGTGCTCTACCACGCCTAGTGGAAAGTTGTGGTTGGAATTTGTGTTGTTGAACATTGTATGAATATGTATGTTCATGCATTATTGCTTGATTGTGTGACATGCTAGGAGCATGTTGTGTGTAAATTTTTTGATCTTTGGCCAGTAGATGTGTGTTGGTTTGGACTTCCGCTGGATAATTTCGCTGGGGATTCCAGTCGGGTTTTGCCGTGGGACTGACTCTGGGAGCGGTACCAGGATGGTCCAAATGTGGGACTTCCGCTGGATAGGGCTCATGAGGAGTTCCAGTTGGGTTTTGCCTTGGGGTCGTCTCAACCATGGGAGAGGCACCAGGAAGATTCCGGGAGTTATACGATAGGGTCCTTGAACGTAATCCAGCTGTGGATGTTCTTGGATTGTGCCCAGTTGTTGCGATATTGTATGTCATGCATGTCATACTTTGTTATATGTTGCACATTGATTGAGCCATGGGGTGGAGTGATCCTCTAGTACCCTTGGTTTACTGAGATATATTTGTATATCTCATCCCGCGTTTGGGGACATCATTTCAGGTTAGCCTAAGCCTGAAGGAGTGGAGCATGAGGTGCATATGGAGGGCACAACATATTAGAGGATTCTTTTGGATACACCTAGCATAGTGTATCATATTTTGGACTTAGCTTATGAACATGTTGCATTTTGATAATTGCCATGTTTTGTATATTCATGACTATATGAAAGTCTTTCAAAATTGATGTATAATTATGCCTTTGACTATATGTATATTCTGTGTGAGCGTGGAACCTTTCCATAGCCACCTATGATGTATTGGAAGCATGTAAATGTAATGTAAAGGGCTTGAGGCCTAATTTATGAAGTGATTATATGTATGGTTAATAAAAGTATGAAATGGAACTTTGGTGATTGAAACATAATGAACATTGTACATGTAAATGGACTGTGATGGGTTGTAAGTGCCCCAAGGCGTTGTTTATCCTTGTGTGTGCCACCCATGTGATTTTATATACCTATATGTGTTTAGGTTGCATTGGCAAAATGGGAAATGTTGGAAAAACAAACAAAGTGCCTCCCAATTGTCGTCCCCCATATGATGGAATTGGACCTTTTGGCCTTCTTGGAAGTTAGAGATCTTTCTCTTAGCTTTCCAATGAGACCAAGATTGTGTAAATCGGAGTTGTATAACTCAAGTTATGGGCAGAACACTATAGGTAGGTCAGGTTACCTGTTTTGGGTTACTCAGCCCCTGTGGGCGCCAATCTGACGCTGTGGTCGCCGTTGCCACTGTCTGCTGACGCTGTGGGCGCGGGAATGGCGCTGTCAGCGCGGGGGTCCTGCTATTTCAGCACCCATTTTCTAAAATGTCATATCTTGGGCTACGAGCCTCGAATGGTCTGTATTTTCTCAAAAAGTGGTCTTTTGGGATAAAGTAAAGTTCTGTTCTCAAGCAGAAAACTGTGGATGATTCCTTATATTCGAGGACAAGCAATGGCAGTTCAGGAAATGGGTGGTAATACTTGCTTGCAATGGCATTAGCAACGGTATCCCTCCAAGGGGTGCATATTTCACGCAATCCAAGGCAATTTTTGAGGCACAAACGATTCATAATCAGTTCTATGATATCATCTAGGAGACTTGTCCATGTGTACTCATACTACTTCTCTTCTTTTCCACTCAATGTTTTATTAGGAGTTGTTCTACTCTTTAACAAGCTTACTTTCATCTTCTTCCATATGCTATCAAAGTAGCGTGGTTGAACGAGGGATGAACATGCAAAGCTTTTCTCATTATGTGATGCCATCTCTCCAATGGGAAAAGACATCAAGCTGTGCCAAAAAAATATTTTATCTTTGTCTTAACTTAAGAACTTTGTTAAAATCAAAATTGACAAAAAATACAAAAAAGCAAAAGCTTGCAAAAAATATTGAGGAAGGAGAGAGTCGTGAAAAACAACCAAAGCGCAGAACACCTAGAATGTTCAGAGTGGAACAAGAAGGCTTCTTCAGATTAGGAGTGAGATTCTTTTTTAGGTTATTTGAATTTGAACAAAAAAAAAATCTGTGTTATCTGTGACTCCTAGGTTTGTATTTGGTGTTTAATTAGGAAAATAACTTCCTGTTATATCTGCGACTAGATCAATTTCTATGGGTATATAACGATATAAATTGATTTAATTCCTATATTAAATTAGGAAAAAGTATGGAAAATAGGTTGTAGAATGCAAAGAAAACTTAAAATCAAAATTGACCAAAAAAATATAAGACAAAAAAACCTTGCAAATTGCGAATATGATTTTAATGGAGAATATATAAATAATAAGAAAACAATTACGAAAAAAAGTACTTCTAAATACCATGAAGGAAGGAGAGAGCCGTAAAAAATAACCGCAGAGCATAACACCTATATATAATAAATAAGGGTGTAAATGGGCTAGGCCGGCCTGCAGGGGCCTGCAGCCTGGTCTATATTAGGCCAGACTTGACCTATAATAAATTATAATAGAAAAATAAAACAAGACAAGGCTTTTAAAAACACCTATTTAGAAAATAGGCCATAAGCTTTTTTGTACATATTTGGCCTATAAGCCTGCAGACCGGCCTATATTATATTATTTATTTAAAATATAATAAATAAAATTATTATTTTAACAATTTTGAATAATAAAATATTATTTTAGTTATACTTTTAATTGTTGAATGTTTAATAGGCTTAAACAGGCTAACAGGCCCAGACCAAGACTTTTATTTGTTAAATATAGGTTAGACCAGACTTGTTATTTGAGGCATACACAGCCTAACAAGTCAGGTCATACCTAATGCTTTTTACACAGTTCTGACCTATTTAAGACAAAGTCTAGCCTAACCCAGCCCATTTACACCCCTAATAATAATGTTTATAGTGGAACAAGAAGGCTTCACCAATTTAGAATTGACAATCTTTTTGTTTTTTTTTTGTTTTTGGTTATTTGAATTTGAACGAAAATAAAGCTATATGAAATCTGTGACTCACTGACTCCTACTGTTTGAATATGGAATGAAATTAGGAAAATAACTGGCGGTTATATACGTGACATATTGATAAGAATAATAACTCTTATACAATCATTTGAAAATAATTGATTTCTATTTATTAAACAATTGATAGAGTCATTCTCATTATTAACGAGAATAATTCAGTTATATAATCGAGTATAATTAATGAAAATAACCCAATCAAATACAATCATTTGATACATGAAAATTTACAAATAAAAATTGAGTGTAAAATTTATTATTCTTACATCGTGTAAATTAATTATATCCCAGTATTAAATTAGAAAAAAAAAATTCTGTTGTAAATGTTCAAAGGGCTTAAAATTATTTTTGTTTTGTTAAATAAAAAAATAATATATTTTTTAGTATTCACTTAATTATTAAAAAATTGATATTTTCCTCGATCAAATTACAATTTGCACCCTTATTAATATGTTTAAAAACATTATATATTTATGCAATAATATTGATTGTGAATTTGTAATCACCCCTTTTGTTCAATTTTTGAAATATACTTGCGAATAATTAATGTTAAAATATATTAAAATAGTCTCATTATATCTTAATTATATTTTAGAATAATTTAGAGCGTCTTACATAATCCCTTAAGAACAATTTTATTATTATTTGATCATTTTTTTGGTAAAAATTATTATTTGAACAGTAACTTCGTTAATATTCATATAATTAAAGATGACATTGTATTTACGAATAATAAAAAAAAATATGACATGCATATTAAAATATCATATCAATCCATGTGAATAATGTTACTATCAAATGATGTTACAACTAATGTCACCCTCATATCTTAGTCATTGATTTCCGTCACCGTCAATCAATGGTTATTATTTATTGCGAATTAATAATTAATTAATAAGTTTTATTTGTGAAAATGATAACAGTTGATTGACGGAAATCAATGGTTAAGATATGATATTAACATTGATAGTATTATTATTTGGTAATAACAATATCCTATATATATAGGGCTTACCGTTTCTCAGGCTGTTTTAGATAATTTTATCTCCGGCTACTAAATCATAATCGTAGAAAGATGAATCAGTAGTGATAAAGGAAGAGAAAGAAAAAGGGAATCACAACCACTCAAAGTTGAGTCAATAAATATAAGGAAATAAAAAGTTAAATGACGTAGTTTTGGGGGGCCGGAGATAAACTTATCTCAAGCTGTTTGAGAAATATTTTTCCATATATATATATATATATATATATATATATATATATGACATGATATTCTTACACCGGTGTAAGAGTTAGAAGTCTTACACTCAATCTTAACCATTGATCCACTTGTATCCAATGGCTCACATTACTAAAAAATTAGAGCCGTTGGATATAAGTGAGATCAACGGAAAAAGAGAGGTATGACCAAAAGTCTTTTTCCCTGGAAAAGCTCTGATACCTTGTCAAACAATGGAATCTGTGTAATTCTTCCTTTGTACAGAGGTAATTATATACACTAATTTTAGACTTCAATCAAGCCACAAATCACTCTAAAAAATAAAATAAAAATCAGAGAATTGATCTCTCCAATCAATCAATTCTATTTACAATCAATTCATATAATTGCTAATACAATCAAAATTAAATTAATTACTTAGAGAATTGATGTCTCCTATTAATCGATTCTATTTACAATTAATTCCTACAATTTCTAACACAATCAAAATCAAATTAATTATGGATTGTATATAGCTCAACATGCATGCTTCGGCTCAAACACTTTTAAACCACGACCAGACTAAGTAGCATAAGTGGTCCGAAACAAAACAAAAATCTTGAACAGAAGAGAAAACAGATAACCAAACAGAAAATACATGTCATAAAAATAAATAGTAATCAATTCATAGCATTACACGTATGAAGTGAATTATCAAAGACTTGGTACAAACCAAAAAGGAAAAGGGCAAGGACTTGATTTCGCCCGAGTGAAATATTTGATGTTGTTATCAGTCAAGCGAATCATCCCCGATTGAATGCCTGCCTTTGGGTCTCCAGCACATGCATAACTAAAAGCAAAATAAATACTATTTTCTTTAATTAACTCTTCAGAACTATTAAGGGCGGCCCTTGACATTACCATGCACTTGATACTGCCAACAAACAACACGCGGTCCCCCATATTATCAACCTTGATCCACTCATTAGTGTCATTTCTTGTGTTCAACTTGAATACTTCAATTCTGGTCATCTCAGGCGGGGCAACCCATTCGGTGACAATATTCAAATACCCAACATTTTGTGTTTCATAAGCACAGTTACAGAACATGTAAACGAGGATTAACTCTCCTAATGCGTCATCTTTGGCTTGGTACATCATTAAAACCCCCCTGGCAAAACGTTGGTTACCAATTATAGTTGATACTACTCCTGGCCTCGGTGGAGGAATAGCTAATACTTTAGGCTTTGGGGGGTTGTCACTCGAATCTTGCAAATCATAAATCAATATGGACTTGAGAGTTAGAGCATACAATTTCATATCAATAATTTCCACATCCATAAAATGAACCCCCGTATCCTTATCTGCTTCAATTGTAGTCCATGACTTGTCAGAAAGTCTACAAAATGTAATGTGACAATAATCATTGAATAGACAAACCAAAAAACAATCCAAGCAGTCGGGTGTGGAGGAGGCTACCATTTTTTTCATCAACAACTTATCAGCTTGAAGGGGAGAGTTGGATGGGAAATTTAACATTGATGGGACAAAGACTCTAGCATTAGTTACTGGGTTGAAGAAGAAAATGGTTACACTATGATCATTAACATATTCACGCATAATCATCCATCCTTCAACTGAGCCTCGAATGGTCTGCATTTTCTCAAATAGTGGTCTTTCGGGATAAAGTAGACGTTGTGTCCTCAAGCTGAAAACTGTGGATGATTCGTTACATTCGAGGACAAGCAATGGAAGTTCAGGCAATGGGTGGCAATGCTTGTTTGCAATGGCATTAGCAACGGTATCCCTCCAAAGGGTGCATATTTCACGCAATCCAAGGCAATCTTTAAGGCACAAACGCTTCATAATCTGTTCTATGATATCATCTGGGAGACTTGTCCATGTGCACTCATACTGCTTCTCTTCTTTCCCACTCAATGTTTTATTAGGAGTTTTTCTACTCTTTAACAAGCTTACTTTCACCTTGTTCCATATGCTACCAAAGCAGCGTGGTTGAAAGAGGGATGAACATGCACAGCTTTTCTCATTATGTGATGCCATCTCTCCAATGGGAAAAGACATCAAGCTGTGCCAAAAAAATATTGTATCTTTATCTTAACTTAAGAACTTTGTTAAAATCAAAATTGACCAAAAAATACAAAAAAGAAAAACCTTGCAAAAAATATTGAGGAAGGAGAGAGTCGTGAAAAAAAACCAAAGCGCAGAACACCTAGAATGTTCAGAGTGGAACAAGAAGGCTTCTTCATATTAGGAGTGAGATTCTTTTTTAGGTTATTTGAATTTGAACGAAAACAAACCTATGTGCTATTTGTGACTCCTAAGTTTGTATCTGGTGTTTAATTAGAAAAATAACTTCTTGTTATATCTGCGACTGGATCAATTTCTATGGATATATAATGATATAAATTAATTTAATTCCTATATTAAATTAGGAAAAAGTATGGAAAATAGGTTGTAGAATGCAAAGAAAACTTACAATCAAAATTGACCAAAAAATTACAAGATAGAAAAACCTTGCAAATTGCGAATATGATTTTAATGGAGAAAATATAAATAATAAGAAAACAATTACGAAAAAAAGTACCTCAAAACACCATGAAGAAAGGAGAGAGCCGTAAAAAACAACCGCGGAGCATAACACCTATATATAATATAATAATTAGGGGTGTGAATGGGCTAGGCCGTCTTGTAGGGGCCTACAGCCTAGTCTATATTAGGCCAGACTTAACCTATTATAAATTATAATAGAAAAATAGAACAAGACAAGGCTTTTAAAAACACCTATTTAGAAAATATGTACATCTCTGGCCTATAAGCATGCAGGACGGCCTATATCATATTATTTATTTAAAATATAATAAATAAAATTATTATTTTAACAATTTTGAATATTATTTTAGTTATTCTTTTAATTGTTGAATGTTTAATAGGCTTAAACAGGCTAACAGGACCAGGCCAAGACTTTTATTTTTTAAACATAGGTCAGACCAGACTTGTTATTTGAGGCATACACAGGCTAACAGGTCAGGTCATACCTAATGCTTTTTACACAGGCCTGACCTATTTAAGACAAAGCCTAGCCTAACCCAGCCCATTTACACCCCTAATAATAATGTTTATAGTGGAACAAGAAGGCTTCTACAATTTAGAATTTACAATCTTTTTTTTTTGGTTATTTGAATTTGAACTAAAATAAAGCTATATGAAATCTGTGACTCACTGTCTCCTACTGTTTGTATATGGAATGAAATTAGGAAAATAACTGGCGGTTATATACGTGACATATTGATAAGAATAATAACTCTTATACAATCATTTGAAAATAATTGATTTCTATTTATTAAACAATTGATAGAGTCATTCTCATTATTAAAGAGAATAATTCAGTTATATAATTAATGAAAATAACCCAATCAAATACAATCATTTGATACATGAAAATTTACAAATAAAAATTGTGTAAAATTTATTATTCTTACATCGTGTAAATTAATTATATCCCAGTATTAAATTAGAAAAAAAAAATTCTATTGTAAATGTTCAAAGGGCTTAAAATTATTTTTGTTTTGTTAAATAAAAAAATAATATATTTTTTAGTATTCACTTAATTTAAAAAAAAATGAATTTTCCTCGATCAAATTACAATTTGCACCCTTATTAATATGTTTAAAAACATTATATATTTATGCAATAATATTGATTGTAAATTTGTAATCACCCTTTTGTTCAATTTTTGAAATATACTTGCGAATAATTAATGTTAAAATATATTAAAATAGTCTCATTATATCTTAATTATATTTTAGAATAATTTAGAGCGTCTTACATAATCCCTTAAGAACAATTTTATTATTTTTGATCATTTTTTTTTGGTAAAAATTATTATTTGAACATTAACTTCGTTAATATTCATATAATTAAAGATAACATTGTATTTACGAATAAAAAAAAATATTGATAAGAATAATAACTCTTATACAATCATTTGAAAATAATTAATTTCTATTTATTAAATAATTGATTGAGTCATTCTCATTATTAACGAGAATAATTCAATTATTAATGAGTATAATTAATGAGAATAACCCAATCAAATTCAATCACTTGATACATGAAAACTTACAAATAGAAATTGAGTGTAAAATTTATTATTCTTACATCGTTGTCGCAACCGTATAGCAACGTGACGGCAAAAGAAATAAAATGATTAAAACAATGAAGTCGCCACCAAGGTTTATTTGGAAAAACATTGGAAAAACCTCTTTATTTAAAAAACCTGGTCTTTAGAATAGAAAATGGATTCAGGAGTCGATTACGAGTAGGGAACGTATTAGCACCCAATAATATTGATTAAAGAAAAGAATTAAAGAAAAGAAAACTAATTTTTTAAAATATATTTTTGTGCTTGACGGGAAGGATCCTGCTCCGACGTATCCCTCGGTACAATAGGGAACTCAAAGCTACGTCATTCTGTAGAAAATGTTTGTGTGTTGATTGATTTTAATTTAAAATAAATATATTGGCTAAAAATCAAAAGATTATGATATTAACAAAGCATCACACCAAAATTAATTCTCAATATAAATTCTAAGCTATATAAGAAGATTCCTAATAAAACATGAAAATCGAAAGAAAATTCCTAAAAAATAAAAGCATACAAAGAAAATTATTAACTAAAGGAGGAATTAAATGGATTTACCTCAAAGATGACCAAAACTTGGTGTATGGAGCCAAGTTGTAGAAAATCCCCCCAAATTTCCTCAAAGATGACTAAAACTTGGTGTCTGGAGCAAAGTTGTAGAAAATTTCCCAAATTTCCTAGAAAGGAAAAAGAGTAGGGAAAATTGGTAATTAAAATTTTACTATGACACTAACTTAGTTTTTTTTTTTTTTTTTTTTTGGAGATACACTAACTTAGTTTTTAAAACCAAACCTAAGTGTCTTGTATTTTGAGTCTCCAAGAGTGTGTGTAAGTGTTAGTGAAGGAATAGAGGTCTTTATATAAGGGAAAGGGAAGAGGAAGAGGTGAGAGATAGGCAATGTGAGACTTTATAGGAATAATGGTTTTTTCCTCAATGTGAACAACCATTTTGTGACCACCATATCTCACACCCGAGGGACTATATTGAAAATCCCTCTGGTCATATTGAATTATCATATGCGAGGAACATGCCGACCAAATTTGAAGAAGATCAGACGGTTCATTTGAGAGAAACGATTCCTGCAATACGGCTGCCCGAAAATGCATCATTTCTATCAAAGCTAACAGCCTATCTTGTAAAAAATATATCTGATGCTAGGAAACCAAGATCAAGAATCCCTCCGGTCAGATTGAAGTATCATATTGGAGGAACATGCCGACCAAATTTGAGGACAATCTCACGGTTCGTTTACGAGAAATGGACCTCACAATAATGCTTCCTGCAGCAGAAATCACCCGGGAGACCTGTTTCGGTTTTGAATTTTAATGGGAATGGTACAGGCCTCGAATTAACAAATCCACCGTCGAATATGATGAACAAGTAGTCAAGATCTTACTAAAAAAGTTTTAGCTTGATCAGACGGTGGACGAATGAAATATCGCAGTCAGAGTAAGACCTACTCATTTCCAATATTCATGCCGCAAAAAATACCTCTCTTCCCTGTCAAAGGGCTTAAAACCTTTTTTTTTTGTTTTGTTAAATAAAAAAATAATTTATTTTTTAGTATTCACTTAATTATTAAAATAATGATATTTTACTCGATCAAATTACAATTTGCACCCTTATTAATATATTTAAAAACAATATATATTTATGGAATATTATTGATTGTAAAATTTAATCACCCCTTTTGTTCAATTTTTGAAATATACTTGCTAATAATTAATGTTAAAATATATTAAAATAATCTCATAACATCTTAATTATATTTTAGAATAATTTAGAGCGTCTTACATAATCCCTTAAGAACAATTTTATTATTAATTGATCATTTTTTTGGTAAAAATTATTATTTGAACATTAACATCGTTAATATTCATATAATTAAAGATGACATCGTACAAAAAAAAAAAGATGACATGCATCATAAAATATCATATCAATCCATGTGAATAATGTTACTATCAAATGATGTTACATGCATGCTAATTTACATGCATGCTAATAATGTTACTATCAAATGATGTTACATGCATGCTAATGAAAATTTACAAATAAAAATTGAGTGTAAAATTTATTATTCTTACATCGTGTAAATTAATCATATCCCAATATTAAATTAGAAAAAAAAATCTGCTGTGAATGTCAAAGGGCTTTAAACCTTTTTTTGTTTTGTTAAATAAAAATAATTTATTTTTAAGTATTCACTTAATTATTAAAAAAATGATATTTTACTCGATCGAATTACAATTTGCACCCTAATTAATATATTTAAAAACAATATATATTTATGCAATAATATTGATTGTAAATTTATAATCACCCCTTTTGTTCAATTTTTGAAATATACTTTCGAATAATTAATGTTAAAATATATTAAAATAATCTCATAATATCTTAATTATATTTTAGAATAATTTAGATTGTCTTGCATAATCCCTTAAGAACAATTTTATTATTATTTGATCATTTTTTTGGGTAAAAATTATTATTTGAACATTAACTTCGTTAATATTCATATAATTAAAGATGACATCGTATTTACGAATAAAAAAAAAAAGATGACATCCATCATAAAATATCATATCAATCCATGTGAATAATGTTACTATCAAATGATGTTACAACTTACAACCAATGTCACCCTCATATCTTAATCATTGATTTTCGTCAATCAATGATTATTATTTATTGCGAATTAATAATTAGTAATTAAGTAATAAGTTTGATTTGTGAAAATGATAACAGTTGATTGACGGATATCAACGGTTAATATATGATATTAACATTGATAGTAATATTATTTGGTAATAACAATATCCTACATATATAGGGCTTACCGTTTCTCAAGCTGCTTTAGATAATTTTATCTCCGGCTATTAAATCATAACCGTAGAAAGATAGATCAATAGTGATAAAGGAAGAGAGAGAAAAAGAGAATCATAACCTATGAAGCACCGACACTTCAAAAACCTTGACGTGTCGTGTCCGACACTCTCCGAAACTCCCCGACACTCCAATACGCGTTATAGAAATTCAAAAAAGAGTTCAAAGTTTACATTGTGTTGAGTTTGTAGTTCCAACTATTAGATTCGTTAGATTACGATTACTATTTTATTGAACTTAATATAAATATTTGGGATATCTTATGTGTCTTTGCAAAATTTATGAATATTATTAGTTTAGATTCATTTTTTGTTAAATTATTGAATATTAAATATAATATACGCTACATAAATTAAAAATATTATTTAATATCAAAACGTGTTCTAACGTGTCGAAATCTAACATTTTTTAGAATTAACGTGTCGGAGTGTCGTGTCGTATCGTGTCATGTGTCCCGTATCGGTATCGGTGCTACATAGATCATAACCATTCAAAGTTGAATCAATAAATATAAGGAAATAAATAAATTAAACGACGTAGTTTTGGGGGGCTGGAGATAAACTTATCTCAAGCTGCTTGAGAAATGTTTTTCCATATATATATATATATATATATATATATATATATATATATATATATAGATATATATTCTTGCACTGGCGTAAGAGTTAGAAGTCTTACACTCAATCTTGACCATTGATCCACTTATATCCAATGGCTCACATTATTAAAAAATTATAGCCCTTAGATATAAGTGAGATCAACGGATAAGATTGAGAGTGTAACTCACACTGGTGTAAAATGATCCTAACCTTATATATATATATATATATATATATATATGTCTAATATTACTGTAGCTATTACTCATGACGTTCTTTCTCCATTTACTTCTATTATTCAATAGCTTTCAAGTATGATTCAGAAAATTTGGAATTAATAATTGTGAATGGGAACATGAATGGCGTGATATTGATAGCATGTAGAAAAAGTGGCGTAGAATATTATATTCATGAGCAGTGTTATAGTATAATTGACTGAACATTTTGAATAGTAAAAGAAGGAAGAAATTTACTCTTTCTCAATGAATGAATATGTTATGGACCTGTACGAAAGGCCCATATAATCGGCCCACTTCAACAACCCGGCGAGAGACCCATATAATCAGGCCCATTCAGACAACCCGACGACGTTCAAACTCGGATACAGATAGTCTCGGGATAACGTAACGGGTTACACTTAAAGACGTGTAACGCACGGCACGTTACCATCCGTAACGGCCGACCAAGCTGTAATGACCACCGCGTCATGACAGCTCAGCTCCACGTACAAACCCTGGTAGCAGCTCCTATAAAGGGAAGGACGATTCGACGGTAAAGGACACTCTCAATTTTGACTCACGATCTTCACTACACTGTGACCACAATCACACACTTTACTTTGTATTTGATGATCAAGCTAGGTTTAAGGATATCTTTACAGTAGATATTACTAACCAAAGCAATACGATCTAGATTAACCTGTCAGCCTAGTTGGGCTGAACATTCCTGTCTCTTAGACAGAACATTGGCGTCTTCTGTGGGGAAGAACCCACGACTCAACAATGGTGGTCCACACGAGAAGCAACAGCCAGCCTAATCCACCACTGGATCCGGTTTTGGAGGAGGTAAATCAACCCCAAAACCGGCCAAATGACGGCGTGGACCACGATCACGTCCATCTCAGTGAAGACGTCTCTGACACCGCTTCTACCCTAATGAGGCAGGAGCGGAATCAGTCAGACGCTATGGTTCCCATAAGGAACAACCCTTCCTTGCCTCCTAGGGAATTAGCAGGGAATATCGTTCAATCGATAGATCCCGAATCCCGGGTGGCCCAGAATGCGCTTGCCGCCGTTCTACAACGAATGACGGAGATGGAGAATTGTAGCAACCTTCAACGCCAGCACGACCTCCGAACAATGCGTGAAGAACATCTGAGAGGAATCCGTGATCTAGAGCATCGATTGAGGTGGATAATTGAACCCCGGCGAGATGGAGGACGAGGCCACAATGGCAATAGCCAGGAAGGAAATCGCAATCCATCTCAACAAAACCAGGCTCAAAGAGCTGGACCTAACCCAACACATGTTGAGAACAATGCAACCATGGCAGGGCAAACCACAACTCCACCAGCCACAAATCAGGTCCCCCAGACGGGGGCTGATATTCAGCGGAACCATGAAGAATTGCATCCTGATAAAGGAAGGCATACTGAACCTGGTTCATATAAAAGAAGGTATAGTAGGGGGCAGTACAACAACAGCCCCTTCACAAGTGAGATACTGAATGCTCCTTTCCCGGAAAATTTTGATTCTGCACGCTTACCAAAATATGATGGGAGCCAGGACCCACAGGTTCACATCGATGCTTTTGACACTGATATGTATATCAGAGGGATAGATGAGCCTCTTATATCTCGGATATTTGCCATCACCTTAAGAGGGGCAGCACAAGCATGGTTCTCCACCCTCCCTGCCAATTCAATAAGCTCCTTCGAGGAATTCGGGCAGCGCTTCCTACTTAATTTTGTCACAAGCAAAAAGCACCCGAAATCCGAGTTCGCACTCGGAAAAATACGCCAAAATCCAGCAAAACCCTCCAAAGATACCTTAATCGGTTCAAAGATGCTGCCTTGCAGGTGCCAAACTTACCGGAGAATGTCCATGTTCACCTCATTGTGGCCGGCTTGGACGGAGCTTCAAGACTTGCCAAATCAGTTTACAAAGATCCAGTAAAAACACTGGAAGAATTCAGAACCCGATCCAAGAAATACTTGGAACTCGAGCAAATGGAGATAGCAAATGCTCAGCCAGACGAGGAAAAAGGGGTAAGTCCAAAAGAGAAGAATCCGGTGCCGCAATCAAGAGACCGGCCCGACTTCAAGAAAAAAGAAAGCAGACCCCGAATTTTCGACTCCCGAGATCGTGTTGGAAGGTATGACAAATACACACCACTGAATGCTCCGCGCTCTCAAATATGGCGAGAAGTAGCCATGACAGAAATAAGGAAGTTGGATAGACCCCGACCCATATTTAACAGAGGAGGGTTGGACAAATCCAAATATTGTGCATTTCATGATGGGCCCGGTCACACAACTGATCAATGCTGGGATCTCCGAGATGCTGTAGAAAAATTCGTAAGAGATGGCAGACTGCGACAATATGTGATCCAGACACGGGGATCCAAGAATAACAAGATAAAATTCGACAATAGAAAAAGAAACAGAAGCCCAGCTCCGGATAACAAGGGCCCAGAGAGCAAAATCTCGGCAAAGGGACCTAGTCATGAGGAATTCCCGGAAGTAGCCTTCGAATGTAATGTAATCAATGGGGCTCTTGGTGGAGGTGGCGACACGATGAATGCAAGACGGAAATACTTAAGGGAAGTTCTCTCTATTCGAGATCACCCCACTTTTAAATAAACCCAAAAGGTACCAGATCCTCCTTTGTTATACTTTACAAAGGAGGATATGCAAGGAGAAATTCCGGGACATGTCGATGGTCTGGTTATTGCTGGGACCCTAGTCAATTGCCGGGTTAAAAAAATCTTCGTGGATGCAGGAAGCTGTGCTGACATTATATTATGGGACGCATTCAAAAAAATGCATCTCGATGAGGAAGATCTCCACCCTTGTAAAACAATGCTGATAGCCTTTAACGGACAACACACCACTCCAAAAGGATATATAGACCTAAGGTTGACACTAGGGACAAAACAAGCGTTCAAATCAGAACAGGTGCGGTTCATAGTAGCCGACTTTCCATCAGAATACAATATAATCTTAGGAAGACCAACAATACACCACTGGGACATGATGGTTTCCACCAAATATCAGAAGATTAAAATGGTGAGTGACACCAATGACATAATCACCATTTGTGGTGATCAGAAGGAATCACGAGGATGTTATTTTGACACAATCAAAGAAGGCAAAAGCGGTTCTTCAAACCTTCCCCGAATTCATCCTGGAGATAAACATACAAAAAATGTAGTACCGGGGATGAACCCAGCCAGTACACACGAATTGGTAAATTCACTGATCCCTTACTCAAAATAGAGATTGCCAAGTTTCTCAGAGGAAACAAGGATGTCTTTGCCTGGACTTCATCTGAAATTCCGGGTATCGACCCAAAGTTTTGTTGTCACAAGTTGGCAGTCTATCCGGGCTCAATTCCAATTTCGCAAAAAAAGAGGAAATTGGGACCCGAACGTCAGTAAGTCTTGGCAGAACATGTCAAGGAACTGTTGGAAGCCGGTTTTATCCGGGAAATTCAATATACAACATGGTTAGCAAATGTCGTGATGGTGAAAAAACCAAATGGCAAATGGAGAGTTTGTACTGACTATATGGATTTAAACAAAGTCTGTCCCAAAGATTCGTATCCAATGCCCAACATAGACCAGCTGGTAGACAACTCGGCAGGTTTTCAGCTTCTATCCTTCATGGATGCATATTCAGGTTATAACCAAATTCCGATGTATCCAGAAGACCAAGAAAAAATAGCTTTCATTGCTGAAAAAGCAAATTATTGTTATAATGTCATGCCATTTGGATTGAAAAATTCAGGGGCGACATATCAACGAATGATGAATAAGGTCTTTGAAGACCAGCTGGGGAAAAATGTCGAAGTCTATATCGATGACATGATTTTAAAGTCCTTCTGTGCTGCCACACATATCCAGGATTTGGAGCAGACCTTCAAAAAATTTAGGGCGTACTGCATTCGCCTAAACCCAGCTAAATGCGCATTTGGAGTTCCTGCAGGAAAATTCTTGGGCTTCATGTTGACTCACCGCGGGATCGAGGCTAATCCCGAAAAATGCAGGGCAGTTCTAGACATGAAGGAACCACGAAACAAGAAGGAAATACAGCAACTGACGGGAAGAATAGCGGCCTTAACACGATTTCTACCAAAGTCGGCTGAAAACGCCCTCCCATTCTTTAAGCTATTGAAAAAGGAGGCAGCGGAGGGTTGGAATCCGAGTGCCAACGGGCATTTGATAAGCTGAAGCAATGTTTAACAACCCCGCCAGTACTGTCAAAACCCGAATTGGGAGATATCCTAATCCTATACCTGGCTGTAGGAGAAGAAGCTGTAAGCGCGGTCCTGATCAAGGAAACTGAGGAAGGTCAAAAGCCGATTTACTTCATCAGTAGAGCGTTACAAGGCGCAGAACTACGATATCAAAAGCTGGAAAAAGTAGCATATGCTTTGTTAGTCACAGCAAGGAAGTTGCGGCCCTATTTCCAAGGGCACCAGATCAGGGTTCGCACTAATCAACCCGTTCGACATGTGTTGCATAAACCAGACCTAGCTGGAAGAATGGCTAATTGGGCAATTGAACTCAGTGAATATGACATAGTCTATGAAAGCCGAAAGGCTATTAAATCACAAGCCCTAGCCGACTTCGTGATGGAGATGACTCCAGCACACCAAGAACAAAGCCAAGTCACGGATGCCTAGAAGGTTTTTGTAGATGGTTCATCCAACAGAAATGGAAGTGGAGCCGGGATCATACATGAAAGTCCAGAAGGGGTTACCATAGAGCACTCCTTGAATCTGGGCTTCCCAACCTCAAATAACCAGGCAGAATACGAAGCATTGATAGCCGGATTGATGCAAGTCAAAGAGCACGGAGCCAACAATGTGATGGTGTTCAGGGCAATTAATTACATCTCAAATAGAAGGGAAATACCAAGCCAAGGGTCCCCTAATGGTGAAATACTTGCACAAAGTAAAGGAATTGATGGCCAACTTTAACGCAGTACAAATCAATCATATACCTCGAGGAGAAAACTGCCGAGCTAATATTTTATCAAAGTTGGCCTGTACAAAAAATTCGGGAAACCATAGGACGGTAGTACAGCAAAGCCTAGCCACGCCGAGTTGCGTAATAATCATTACTGCAGCAACGGATTGGCGGCACCCCATAGTAGAGTATCTCGAAAGGGGAACAAAGCCGGATGATGCACTGGAATCTCGCAAGTTAATCAGGGATGCGACATAGTATACGATGGTGAACAACCAGTTGTTCAGGAAAGGGTTGCACACCCCAATGCTGAAATGTCTGGACTATAAAGATGTTGAGTACGTCTTGTCAGAAATTCACGAAGGCATCAATGGGCATCATATGGGTGGCAAAGCGCTGGCAAAGAAAGCTCTCCGAGCTGGTTACTACTGGCCAACTATGGAAGCAGATTCTAAAGAGCATGTGGAAAAATGTGATAGTTCCCAAAAGCACGCTAAGCACATTCTCTCACCACCAGAAGAAATGAAGTACATCTCGGCTCCATGGCCATTCTTTAAATGGGTAATGGACCTCCTGGGACCCTTCAAAGCAGCTGAAGGGCAACTGAAATGGCTAATCGTGGCAGTAGATTACTTTATAAAATGGATAGAAGCGGAGCCAGTTGCCACTATCACCTCAGCAAGAGTGCAGAAATTCTTTGAGAAGAACATAGTTTCCAGATTTGGAATACCAGCCGAGGTAATTACAGACAATGGATCACAGTTTGTTGATAAAAAATTCCAACAGTTGATGAAAGACTTTCATATTACCCATCGATTCGCTTCTGTCGAGCACCCGCAATCAAATGGACAGGCTGAAGCAGCAAACAAGATAATTGTGGACGGCCTCCAGAAGCGAATGACAGATGCTAAAGGAAGTTGGGTTCAACAGCTACACTTTGTCCTTTGGGGATATAGAACAAGTACTCAAACGTCAACAGGGGAAACCCCTTTTCGACTAACATACGGTTGTGAGGCTATGATACCGGTGGAAGTCGGAGAAACTTCTTGGAGACGAATGAGTAGCATGGCACAAGGCGAGCAGCAGAACAGTAAATTGCTTACTGCCGAGTTGGACCTCATTGAGGAAACTCGAGTCCTGGCTCATTGCCGAGATATGATGGCCAAACAACAGATGGCGGCCAGACACAATAAGAAGGTGCGACCAAGAAGTTTCGAGGTCAACGATCTGGTTCTCAGAAGAGCAGATATTGGTAACCAAAATGCACGGGAAGGCAAATTGGCTGCCAATTGGGACGGACCTTACCGGGTTCAGCATAAACTCGGAAAAGGAGCTTATGTCCTAGAAATAATAGAGGGCAAGCCAATTAAGAGAACATGGAATGCAGACAAGCTAAAGACATATTACAGCTAAAAGACTTTTAGCTGTTTTATAGATGAAGTTATCCTCTCTTAGGGACTTTATTTAAAAGCCAAATATGCTGGCACTATTCATGTAATACTTGAACTGGTAATAAATAAATGAGGAATTACTTCTTATTATAGATTTACACTTATTTGTTATTAGTATCGTATACAAACCAAGGTATAAGATGCAATCAGCCAAAATGACCCTGATCAGGTCAAAATACCCATCACTTTTTGTATTCAAAGAGGACGGGTAGGTACCATGATTGCCTTTACCTTGAAAAAAATTTATACACAGATGCGTCTGAAGTGACGAAATGTTCTGTATGCAGATTTAGCTTATATAACTAAGTCAAAAAACATGCGTCATGAATAATGAAAATCAGAATCCGTCTAAAATGCTTTGACCTCGGCCAGGTCATATAAACCAAACTCATATAAATATGAGGGTTTTCAAAGTGTATCCGTAATCAAAAAGCTTCAGTTACGAAAGCAGGTTATAAATGAAAACTGGATATAAAACCGGCAATATTCATTACATTTTAAAAAGAGGCTCTTAAAAAGCCCCAAACAAAAATTCAAAACAAATGTTACAAATGTTAAGGAGCAGACGGGGGATGAATGCTTGCTTCCTCGCCTTTTTCCACTGCGGCTCTATCTTCACCCTCTGTTGGCGTAGCCGAGTCACACGGCGGGGATTCTGGAGGGCAACCAACGATAGCACCATTACTCACATAAGCCTGAGGATGGATGCCACGGGTGACGAACTGGAGACCCGGATTTACAACTCGGAGTTGGCTGAGAGCGTTATCAAAAGAGCCAATTATTGCCTTTTCGAGTTCGCTCCGGTATGCTCGGGCAATAGCTTCCGTTTCCTCCAGCTTTGCCTCCATATCTTCAAACTTCAGCTTGAATTCTATCAAGGATTTATGATTAAAGTCGTGCACAGATTTGAGATCTTTATATTCCTTTTGGAGCTTAGCAAGAGCCTCCCTAGTCGATGACAGATCTTTCACGACCTTCTCCTTCTCTCCCTTCTCCTCTTTCGCCAAATTCAAGTCGGCCGAAACCTTGGATTTCTCTAATTGACAGGCCGTTAAGTCATTGAAAGTACGGAGATAGTCATTTTTCAATGACAAAAAAGGTCGGACCATAGCCGACATCTTCATGCAACCTATCTCCATGTCTTCCAATTCCTTGATTTGCGTCGCAGTAAAAGGAGAGGAATTAAAAAATATTTCAGGAGGGCAAATGGCATCCCGAAGAGGGTTAGTTATCCCTGACTTCCAAAGAATATGCTTGGAAATCCCAGAAGATGGTGGAGGCATAATAACAGCCAGAATTGTCGTAGGAACAATCGGGTTCCCCTTATTCGGTTTTCCTTTCGTCTTGTCAGTCACTGCTTTGGCTTTCTCAACGGGAGGTTTCTTGGGCTGCTCTTCTGAGACTTTCCGTTTTTTGTTAGGGGGATCCACAGATTTCCCAGCAGCACCTCGGCTCAAAACTGACAACCAGCTGGGTTGGTCACTCTTTTTACTTTGCTGATCATCTTGAGCTTGACCTGCCATGTTGGGAACTGCAAAGCAAACGTTAGTCACAGCCACAAAATATCATAAAACAATTAATGATGCAAGGATAAACATACTCAATTCCATGTCAAGCTCTTCTTGAGATTTATAAATCAGTGAGGCAACACTAGACGATTTTCGAGATTGTAGGTAACTCCCTATGGCAATTGTCGTGTTGATATCAGAAGGACTCAACTCGGACTCACTAAAACGATAGCTTGCAGGGGGAAATTGGAAATGTTCAGGCGACCAACATAAGGGAAACTTTCCCTCTACATCCTCGGTACCACAATTACTAAGGAACCACACATCTTTACCAGGATGTGCGGAGACTTTAAAAAACTGGTCTTTAAAGTTTTTGAAAGACTCAGTATATACTCGAAACAATCTACGACCCGGAACACGACGAATGGTAACCCATCCCTTTCGTTCAAGTGGTTCACGACCGGTCCGACAGGAAACGACTTGAAAAAAATAAAAAAAGACACAGACAGAAGGTGCGAGCGTCAGATATGCACAAAAAAGCTCAAAAGCTTTTACAAAACCCCAGCCATTGGGATGAAGTTGGGTGGGGGATATATGCAAGTGGTTAAGAATTTCTATTTGAAACTCAGTTAGAGGAAATCGAACACCCAATTGGGTTATCACATCTCGGTAAAAGAAAAAGGAGCAAGAATCATCTTCTGCCCCTCCGGAACAAACCGGCTCATCTTCTGCTGGAGGACGAATGTCGTAGTTCTCCAATTGCCCAACAGGAAGGCTAGCCACGTCATCCGGACTCATCCCGGACGTTGTATTTAGCACTTCATATGTTACCCAAGGAAACTGAGAAACTAAGGAAGTAGGGGGAGACTCAAAACATGACTCGGTCGAACCCGACTCATCTACACCTTCTTCAGGGAAACATGCCATTAATACATAGAAATGAAAAACAACAAAAGGCGATCAGATGAGGATGGATATACCTGAATTTAAAGTGCTATCAGATGAATCACTAGAAGACGATGACGACGAAAAATCAAAAATCATAATTGGCTCATTAACCCGGTCAGGTGGAGGGGCAGAATCTGTGATGCTCCAATGACGGCAACTAGCCAGAGTTGATTCGACCAAAGAATCACATCTTTGTTGGACGAGTTGAGAGCTTAGATAAATGCAAGAAAAGCAAGGAACATCCTTGGAAGAAGGGAGAGAATGACGAAAACCTTCAAGGTTAGAACCAGAACGATTCAGACTCTCAAATGAAGAAGGAGGATAAATAGGGGATGAAGTACGGGGGTGAAAGGCTACACGACCCCTTCGACCACCTTTCCGCGATCTTGAACCACGGTACCCGCGAAGCATGGCTTCCCGTTTTTCCTCTTCGGTCCTGGGAATTTTCCAAAGCCAATAACGGGCACCAGAAGGAATGCTTTCCAACAAATTGGAATCTATCTCATCCTCTTGTCTACAACGCAAAGCTGGAAAGGAAAGTCTTTTCCTTCCCATTTCTCGTGTAAGAATTAAAGACACTTGAAAAGGAAATGTCACGACTGGGAAAATGGCAGCAACGCTCCAAAAACAAAAAATAAAACGAGCATGATGCAAAACTACATATGAATGCAACTAAGGAAGGCAGAGCGCAGCACAGAAGCAAGAAGAAGCAAAGTAAGGATTTTAGAAATACCTGATTATGGAGGCTACGTGAACAGGGTGAGTGATTTGTAGCAAAATGCAGGACATGAACCACGAAAGTTGGTAAGGGAAATGAATGAAAAGATAAACACGATGAAGGGAAGTAGAAATGAACTGCAGAGTAGAAATGAACTGCAGGAAGGCCAAAGAACAAGGTTATTAAGGTCATTTCAGGTTCATCGTACGTGACAATCGCCAAAGAACAAGGTTATTAAGGTCAACACCCCATCGCCGCAAAAGGTAATGATTCGACGCATAAAATGATGACACTCATAAATGTGCACGATAAACAAGACTGCACAAGGTGGTTGCAGCACGCAAAGGCATGTGAGCAACGACGCGTGGGGATAAGTTGGCAAAGCACAAAGGAAAAGTTACTGAGTTATAAAAAGTAATTAAGCTACAAGAAACACGACACCACAGCATGTCCACACCGGGTTGCTTAACCAAAAAAGCTTTACATGACCACCACGTCATGACACGGATGCACGGATAGCACCACGTACAAACCCATATAATCGGCCCACTTCAACAACCCGACGATAGGCCCATATAATCAGGCCAATTCGGACAACCCGGCGACGTTCAAACTCTTTTCACTACACTGTGACCACAATCACACGCTTTACCTTATATTTGACGATCAAGCTAGGTTTAAGGATATCTTTACAGTAGATATTCCTAACCAAAGTAATACGATCTAGATTAACCCGAAACTAGTGTGTGTGTGTGTCTATATATATATATATATATATATATATATATATATATATATATATATATATATATATATATGAGATAGGATCTTTTGACACCAGTGTCAAATTTGAAACTTGACACCTCATCTGAGAGCCATTAGATCAAGAAAGATCAACGACTCTGATTTGTAATCATGTGACACCATTGATCTTTTTTGATCTAACGGCTTTCAGATGATGTGTCAAATGATCCTACCTCTCTATATATATAGGGTTTATGTTTTCTTATGTTACATAAGAGAACAATTTTTCCTACAGACACATGAATAGTTCCAAATCAGCTTTTTACTTTTTTCTTTGTTTAATTACAAGTGGATCCCACATTGAAAATTGTATCTATGGTTGGAGATATGTTATCTTATGTAACATAAGAAAACATAAACACACACATATATATATATATATATATATATTTAAGTTTAAAAAAAAAAGATATTTTGTATCTATGGCAAAGAAGTTACAAAAGTATCTCTATTATAATTTGTCAATATTATAATTTGTCAAGTGGCCAATTGACCCCATCATTGTTCAATAGCAATTGGGCTCACTTTTATATTTCAATGATATTATTATTTTTGGTAATTTTTACATAACTATAATGGAAAAAAGAAAATGAAAAAGGAGATGTATAAAGAAAAAAAAAAGTGACCAGAAAAATTAACTTATTAAAAAGTTGTATGTTCAAAGATAAAAAAGATATGTTATTTTGTCTCTTTTTTTTCATACCAACCATACCTATCACTCTCAAATAACATTAGATCAGAATATTAATTAACCTTTATTATTTCTCTCTCCTTTTGAGATTTTGATATAACTATATTAGAGAGTGATAGAGGTGAGGTAGATATGAAAAATATAGATAAAATAACCTATTCCATGAAAATTATAATTTTCTTTGTTAAACGACAAAATTACAAAAAGGAAACATCACATATCTGTTTTATTTTCAACCCCTACTTCAGTTTCTATAGTCCCTTTAAAAGTCTTACCTATCTTTGTACCTACGAATGGTAAACGATTTTCACGTGCCACGTCCGAGTGTTTTAAAATTCGGATAGGTCATCGATTCGGTTGAGGTATTAGATCACTGATAACTGATTCAACCGGGTTAAATCGGGTTCATGTAGAATATGTATATGTATATATCAACCGGGTTAAAAATTCACATAAGAAATCTATCAATGTATATATATATATATATATATATATATATATATATATATATGTAACCCTCATTTTTCATGTAGAATGTTTCTAATTTGGATCATAAAAAATAGTTAATTGGCTACGCTATTGTAAATTATGAATATTCAGTTTAGTAAAGATCATTGTCAATCTGTTAACAAAAGCCTAATTTTTTAAATCAATAGAGCTCTCAAAATATTTCCATTGATTTTTTTCTCTCTAAAGCACGTAGGCGGGTAATGTCAACAACAATAATTAATAATAATAACTTTTCTAAAGTTAGAATGAAAAATTGCAATAGAGAAAAGACAAAATGCTGGGTATTGATTAATAAACCAAAATAATCAAACCAGTTGTGGAACGGGAGCAGATTGAGTGACTAGAATTCCAATGAGAAATAAATAACAACGATTTACTTGTTCAATTTCAGCCACTGACTTTCGTCTTGCAAAAGGTTATGCAGCCTTGAGAGTTAAGACAAAAAAGAGTGATATGAGAGTGACGCCAATCTTAGCCAGTGAAAAACGACATTCGATGAGATATGACAGTGATTTAGGTTTTTATGGATGAAAGTATGAAATTCAAAGGCTTGAAAATGTCGTCATTCATTTTATAGCACTTTTTTTTAAAAAAATAAAATAAAAAATCTTTGACCGGTCCAAACCGGGTCCTCTGTAACTCGCCGGGTCACCGAGACCAGGCCGAGTCGACCGGTCCAAACTGGGTCGACTGCTTAACCGGACCAACGGGTAGCTCGAACCGGGGAACCCACCGGGTCACCGAGACCCGGGACGACCGGTCCGATCCGATTTTTAAAACACTGGCCACGACACTTTAATATTTTTTTAAGAAAAAATTGTGTGTAAAAAAATGTTTATTTTGTTTTATTAACAAATAAATTACTAAATTCTAATTGTTTATTTCCGTCAATCTAATGATTATAATTTATTAAATCATAATTTTTAATTCCCAAAAATTATAACCATTAAAATTTGATAGTAAGAGGTATTAAAAAAATAAAAATATAGTAAGTATAATCTTCTTCTAATAAAAATATTTTACCTAGAAATATTTGAAAATATAATTTTCCCTGTTAATGATTTTTACAATATTTTTTCATTTTTGAATTTATTAAAGAAAAACGTGTGTTGAAATACATATATAATCTAAAACAAAAACAAAAACAAAAATTGTAAATGAATTTATTTTAGCAATATATGGCAAATTGGCCTATACATAGGAACTTTCAGGTTGGACTAATGGGTAAAGCCTATGATGCACCGACACTGACACGGGACACGACACGACATTCTGACACGTTAATTCTAAAAAATGCTAAATTTCGACACGCTGGGATATGTTTTGATATTAAATAATATTTTTAATATATATAATATAGTTTACATTTAATACATATAATAACTCATAATAAATCATATAATTAATTAAATATTTAAATTTCATAATACAAGTATTAAGAAAAATAATAGAACATCCCAAGAGTAACTTATATGCTCCCAAGCAAAATAGTTTGTACTTTCTGTTCCTGGTGCCTGGCTTGATAAAGTTGAAAGCATAAGTTTGAAATCTATAAGCCATCAATTCATGGCCCTCCAAAATATCTTCCACTACAAAGCCTAATACACTAGTACAAAAACTAAACAAAACAACGTAAATGAACTGAAAAAACAAGATAACTTAAAGTTTGAAAATTCTACGTGGTGTGAGTTTGTTGTAAACTTTCTTAATGTGACTGACACGTGTCTTTCGCCTGCAGAATTGTACCCATGGTTCTTTGTTTCTTCCAAAAGCCATTTTAAACTTCTCAGATCCAAAATCCAACGAGAGCTTTTCTCTAGCACTTGTATTTCAGAAAGCAAGAAAGATAAAGATTATTTTCAGTATAAAAAAAAGGCTACATTCAATTCTGGGCATGAGTTTAAGGTAGATGAGTAGGGTGTTATATCAAGCAAAGTCGCACAGATGAGGCGAGAGGCGACAGAGATGACGAAGAAGAAGAAGAGAAGGAATAGCACTATAGCAGCGTCCGAAGAAGAGAAGGAGTAGGCGAGTAGCAGTCTCCACCGTCCCAAAACGTGTAATTTTTAATTTTTATTAAATATTTTTCCTTTTTTTTGTAAATTATAATTTTTTTTATTTTTACAAAAAAATATCAAAACATGTCCTAATACGTTGACCGCGTGTCAGATTCGGTCAAGATCGCGTGTCCCCTAGTCAACATTTCCCAAAAATTCAACCACGTGTCGGACGCATGTTGGGGTCCGCATTTTCCCCCAAAAAAGCCGTGTCCATGCTTCACAGGGTAAAGCAATGTGTGAATGCTCTGTTCAACATATACAATAAAAAAAGAGTATATTTTTATTATTATTATTAAGGGTTTCCATTCTATCATTTAACATTACCACAAAAAGTTTCTTACACACACAACATTTTGTGGGGCCCGCATATTTTAAAAAAAAACTCTGGCACGCAAAACGAATCTCTATAACATTACACAATCACTTTTCCTACAACATAACTCTTATAAAATCCTATTATTAAATTATAAAAAATATTTTATTTTGTTTTTTAAGATAAAAAAGGAAAGTATAGTTGATGGGACCAGGTCCTATCTCCTACATGACGAAATATTTATAGTACTCCGGTCATTTTCGGAACAGTGATCAAAATATCATTGTTCATCAAGCTTTTTATCTAAATGTTACGGGAACATTGTTATTTTTTAATATGTCGCGTGGACAAGTTTGCTGGGCACTATAACGAACTCAGTTGCGCGTGTCACGTTTTTTGTGGACACCAAATTCGCTACACGGGGTAGTGAACTTGGTTGAAATATATATTTCAACCAAGTTCGCTACCCAATGTAGCGAACTTGATATTTTTTTTAACTTGATACTTGTTATCCACGAGAAATATGACACGTCAGCAAACTGAGTTTGCTACAGTGCCCAGTAAACTTGTCCACATGACATATTAAAAAATAACACTATTCACATAGCATTTGGATAAAAAAAAACTTGTGAAAGTTGTAGGTACACCAATGTTAAGAAAATAATCTCCCTCCATGATGGAGTGCTTTTTTAATCTCCACGCTGATTAAAAAAGGGCACTCTTCATTCAGTCCATACTCCATACTAAAAAATGCTAAAGGAGTTTACAAAGAAAAAAAAAAAAAGCAAAGAAAAGAAAAAGAATAAATGCCGAAGGTTTCTTAATAATGAATGCCGAAATGCATAAGTGGTAGTGGTGCTTGTAGTTAGTTAATAGTAAAGAAATTGAGTAACTAAAAATAAAAGGACTTTGGTTCGATATTTACATGTCATATTTGAGAGATATTTAAATATTTTTATTCTTGACCCCTTCGTAATCGATAGATCTATAGTCATTCCAAAAAGTCAAAAAACTATAATTTGAAGATTTTTTATTGGGTTTATTTTTTTTAGAGTTACTTTAGATAACTTTATCTAATGTTAATCAAAATGACGACATTTTAGGACGAAAATCATGCTATTTTTATAATTTTAATTTATTTCAGGGATATAATAATCTTTATCATTCTAATTTTTTAATTTTTCAACTCCAAAATGACATCATTTTGATGAACATTAAATAAAATTATCTAAAGTAATATTAGATATTTTTTCCTTTTTTATTTTATTTTGGAGAGACAAATTTTGGGAACCTTAAAACAGAGAGCGAGGAATTTTATATTATTATTTTTATCTTTATTTCGAGAAAATTATCTTTACAACTTTTTTGTTTATAAATTCTTGTAAATTACATCATATTTTAATAATAAAATATTCTTAAATAAAGTTTCATAAGTAAGATATAATATAATTTATGAGGGAGGATAAAATTTTATACTAGGAACTTATTACCTATCTAATCACCATTGAATCAAAGAGAGAGAATGTTAAAAAGTTTTTGAAAAAAGAGAAAATATTAATCCAATGGTGATTAAATATGGAGTAAGTTGGTGTTAGAAAATTTTAGTAGTAAGAATATCCCTCCTGATAATTTATAACTAAAATTTTTTTGTCCATATAATTCCTCTCTTTTTATATTAGAGGTGTTTGATACCGTGTCCAAAGAGAACAGAGAAAAGAGGGCTTTCTCATAATTTTCCCACGGTGGAAAGCGGTGCCAGTGGTTCAAGGAAGGAGAAAGCGGTACCATGATTCAAGTAAGACTCTATCATGATGATGATTTAATGGATCTTATTTCTGATTATTATATGATGTTCCACGTTTATGCTTTGTCCATCGAGTTGTGAGACAAACTTGCCCACTCAAGTTGGTCCTGTATATTCAATTGTGTTAAATAAAATCGCTAGGATTACACTAGTGGCGTGGAATGTATAGTATTCGATTATTGTTATAAAAAAAATGTGTTAAATAAACAAATGTCAAATCAAGAAATCATGTCATGCACTTACACTTTTTTTAATTGATAAAAGTTACTGTTCAAGTTAAATCCCAAAGTTCAATATTTATTCTTGTTTGCTAGCTGTTTGAATGTTTACAAAGAGAATAGCAATTTTTTAGAGCAACTTTAGTGCCATTTTTTAAATGGAAATTATATTTTTATGTCACATAAGATTTATCTCTTATATTATATTCACATAAAATGATGTGTCTCATTTTTTTTTCTTTTTTTAAAAATTGGTGAATCCTACTTAATTTATCTCATAAAATAAGATAACTTCTCTTCTACAACACGAGAGAAGTAAAATCCTTTTTAAAATTATATAGCATTATTCTAGTAAGCAATTCTGTAGCCTTTCATTAAAAAATTATTAGTTCATTACATCTTAGCTATGATTGTGTCTTCAATAATAATAATAATAATAAAAACGAAATAATATAAAGAAACAAAAAGGAAAACGAAAGAATATAAACAAACAAAAAGGAAAAACAATGATAGCTATTTTTTTTGGGGATACATGAGGCCATCTAACAAAATTATCCATAGATTAAATTAAAGGTTTTATTAATGTCACGTGACATATTTCCTACACTCACGATAATGGAGAGAGAGAAAGTGGAATGATGAAAGAGAAAGAAAAACACGTGGATCCCACCTCTTTAATGTGTGTGTAGGAAAGAAAAGTTATGTTATGTTATGTAAAATAATAAACATAAAACCCATAAATGGCTTAACAATGATAGCTATATCCAAGTAGCACGTATTTTTTAAACCAGATAACCCACAGTGATATTTTATTTTTAAATAATTACGTTACTTTAATTTTCCATTTTAGCTTAATTCTTTTTATTTATATATATGTTTTTTTTTCTGTTATCATTCCTTTTCAACTATGCATTGTAAAATTGATTCCTTGTAAATACTATAATCCAGCTTTTTTTAATTAATGGGGTAAAATAAAATTTATGCAATTAATTTAAGATAACCAATTTATTTTATGATGGGTGTGTTGGAGGTGCAGCCATCGAATAGAAGACCATTGTGCGAAGACAAAGATTTTTCAATTTTCTTGATAAAATATTTTGTGGCAGCTACATTTCAAAACCCGATCATGATAATTATGGTAAGTATTACATTAATAGAGATGGCAAAGTGGGCGACTCCATCCACCTCGCTATCAACCCTCCTACAACTGAGCTAGCCCGCCCCGCTTCACTATTGATAATGGATTAAGAAAGTCATCCCGTCATATCCTGTCTATAAGCTCGCCCTACCCCGCCAACTTTTTTTTTTCTTTGAAAGTTTTCTTTATAAATATATAAAAAATGTCTTATTTTTTATTAAAAGAATTACAAAATTAGTTCTAAAACGCTCTTAGAAATTGTTGACCTAATATTTATTATAACACGATATTTTCACACACTTTGAATATAGGACTAATCCTTAACATGCATTCAAGTTGTTTCTCCTCACAAAGTATTCTTTAGCGGGATTAGAATATTAACATTGGAGATTCCAAAAAAGAAAAATAAAAAAAATATTAACATTGGAGTAAAATTTGGGCAAAAAAAGTTAAAATATTATTATTTAAATAAATAATTACAAAAATATAGCAGTTCCGAAACTATCTACAAATCTATAGCAGTCAGTGGCAAAAAAAAGTTAACTTATGAACCGTAAAAATTTGATAAGGCCCTAACTTTTTACTCGGGTATCCGATTGAGGTAATTCTTTTTTTGATTCCACATGACTTTTCGAGATCTATGCAATGACATCTCATTTGATATATTTATCTCTCACAAACACAATTCAAATTTGCAACAATGATAATATAAAGATGGCACCAAAGTAGATTAACCCATCTATAAATAAGGATACTTAATGTCATATTAAAATATATACTTCTGCCAAGTGTTTGAAAAAAATAGTGTACAAGTTTATTTATTAATTATTAAAATATATACAAATTTATATAATATTCTACCAAGTGTTTAGAATATTTATTTAATTATTTTCTTTATTAATACAGATTTTTCAAATTAACTTTTGAGTTTAAATCACAAATTTAATCTTTATTTTATTTTTCTTATTAATAATAATTTTTTAAATTTTGTTGTAATACACTATATAATACAATTATTGCAAATTTGAATTGTGTTTGTGAGAGATAAAATATATCAAATGAGATGTCATTGCGTAGATCTCGAAAAGTTATATGGAATCAAAAAAAGAATTACCTCATTCGGATACCCGAGTCAAAAATTATGCCTTTTCAAAATTTTACGGTTCATAAGTTAACTTTTTTTTGCCACTGCTATAAATTTGTATATAGTTTCGAAACTGCTATGTATTCGTAATTATTTATTAAAATAGTAATATTTTAATTTTTTCGCCGTAAAATTTGTCTCTCTGAAATTCTATCTTAATTACCATTTAAGTCACATCATTATGGATAGTTAATTTAATATTTTTATAAATGTTCTGTAATAAAGTAATATAAAGCAAAACTTAATACTTACATCATGTAATAATTTGTTATATAAATAAGACAAAACTACTAATTTGAAGTCCACAAATTTACCCCGCACACAACTCATGGGAATTTTTTAAGGTGCTTCAGGAGTACAAACACTACTGATGGTACTTTACTTTTTTTGAAAAATTATTTGACTCTTAAATTCATCTCTTTTCAATAATTTTTCTTTTAATTCTATTTTTCGCTCCATTTTTAGGAGGGATCTTGGTGGTCCAGAATCATTAAATAAGGTCCCGTCAAAATGATCTCTCCCAGGTTTCCATCGATCATTCCTCCCCTCAAGCTACAACGGGAAGTGACAAATATTTGATACATAGGTTTATAATTCTCATTCAACATGAGAATTATAATTTTTTTACACACTCTTCGATTTCCGTATTGACATGAGTCATATATATAATTTTTTCTAACACATGGGTCCCACATGCTTTTTATTTCTACAACATGAGATTTCAATTCTCCTTCAACATGAGAATTATAAAACCCTATATATTAGATATATTTAATTGGATATTTTTTTTTCATATATATTTGAAAAAAATTTCATTACTTTTAAAAAATTGTTCAACCTGAAGGGGTACATTAAGGATTAGATTAGGCAAGCTGGGCCTCCCCCTAAAGCTAAAGTTAAGGCTTACTTCCCTTTCTCTTGTCGTTTACGCGAAAGAGATGATCAGTG
This sequence comes from Gastrolobium villosum, assembly GCA_032173675.1. NCBI lineage: Eukaryota > Viridiplantae > Streptophyta > Magnoliopsida > Fabales > Fabaceae > Gastrolobium > Gastrolobium villosum. The sequence goes on from JAVKPL010014679.1 coordinate 69,606, forward strand.
TTACCTCAATCGTCGGGAGTGTTGTATAATTTATACTAACATGCAAAGTGTTCCTTGGTTTGGAATTATATACTGTTTTTTTTTAATAATTATATAGTAAAGTTAGGTTAGGTGTAAAGAAAAAATAAAGAGAGGGCAGGCCAGCGAGTTGATAACTTTAGCTTGTCGCGCCCCGTTTGACAGGTGGATGGGCCGGATTGTTGGGTCAAGTTTATTTTATCACCTCTAATTATATAATCTTTCACTATCATTCCAAACATAGCTATTCCAAGTATCCATTCAATTAGCTTTTGGGGAGTGACCTCAGTGTCTGTAATATTGGTATTTTTATTGAGAGTTGAAACCACAAAAAATGTTATCTATAGGTTAGATTAAAGTGCCTTGGTACTCCAGCTTACCAAAAAAAAAAAGTGCCTTGGTACTCCAGCTTACCCAAAAAAAAAAGTGCCTTCGTACTAAATACTGATAGGGGCTGAAGCCGCTCAAAGGGAAAAAGGTTATCATTGGTCAGTGTCGTCACACATTGATTATGTAAACAACTAGTGTGAGATTTATATGACTTTGGGCAGTCTCACCCTTGAATTAGCTTTTGGAGTGGTGAATTCAAGATCCGTAATACTGAGAGTAAGCATTGACTCGTGGAACTCATTTTTGGTGCATTAAGAGTACATGCTCCTTTGTCAAAAAAAGAAAAATATAGAATATATATAGGTGAAAATAACTACAAAGGAGAAGATAATACAAAAGTATAACTTTTTTGCCATATTTAATAAAGGGAAATCTGTACCAAAAAAATAAAAAAATAAAGGGAAATCTACTCCTCCTTTCATTGCACAAGGAATTTTGTGTAACAATAAATTACAATTATGTAATATTGGTAGTACATAATTGTAATTTTAAAAGATATTTTTTTCTCTTCTCAGAAGGTTGTCTGCCAATGCGAAGAAGAGAGAAAAAATAATTTTAATATCATAATTATGTATTATTTGTACAGAAAAATATTTTTGTAATTACTGCAGATAAGTTATCTGCATTTATTCTCAAAACGATATCATTTTGGGATTGAAAGATTAAAAAATCATAATTATAAAGACTATAATAACTCTTAAATAAATTAAAATTATAAAAATACTATGATTTTCGCCTCAAAATGACGTCATATTATACTTACTGTAGATAAATTATATTGTAGTACATAATTATAATTAATTGTTGTATAATTTTTTTTTTCTGTACTGAAAAAAGAAATTGGGGACCCTTTAATAAATGATATACCGAATAATTGTTATCACGGGAACACCAAAACTGTTGTCTGACTTATGCACTCAGTATATATATTTACAGCCTCGCGAACTTTAAACTCTTCCGTCTATGGTTCAATTTAGAGTCTTCATCGATCCAAATCTATTCAAATCATGGTGATCAAATCGATAATCGAATAAATCGAAAAATCGATAACCGATAAATAACTGCAAATTTAATTGAATTGGATCAATTTTCGGATTGGTTGATCAAAACCGATCCAATCCAAATCAATCCAATATATTAATTCCCCTCTACCTACTTGGGTTTTTCTCCCAATCATAACCCAAAAAATTTTAAACCCAATATCCATTAACCAAAAAAAAAAAAAAAACTAGTCACATTTCATCAATAAAATTTCATCTGCGTAGAGTTTCATATCTCATTGCAAAAAAAAAAAAAATTATATTATCATTTACTGATGCTTTTATATTTCAAAATAAATAAATTTATAAAGCCAATATGTACCAAAGATGTTATTTTCACAATAATCATTAATTTTTTTTAGGATTCTCAAAAAATTGAAAACCGATCCAATCCGAACCAAAAAAAAAAAGATTGGATTGGATCGGATTTGAAAAAAAATCCAAATCGAAAGAATTGGATCAGATGATTTTTGTTTTCAAAATCGATTCAATCCAGACTGCGAATATCCTCTACTTCAATTATTCATGGGTGGGCGGGCGGGACTTTGATAAATCTGTGTTTAAATATACGAGTCTAGCCTAATCTATTATTTTTTATGAATATAATTATCTGTCTTGACTTATTTACAAAAATAAAAATCTGGTTTAGGCTATTGAAAAAATAAAATAACAAAAGTTTATTCAAAAAAAATATATGATCAATAGCACTAATAATTACACAAAGATTTATAAATTCAATATATATCCAAATAATATAATATAGAATAAAATTATTCAAAAAAATTATGGTAAAATGAGTTGGAGAGAGAGAGGGCTATTAGTAGTAATATAAAAATTATAAAATAAAATAAAAATTAATATACTAGACTAGTAAAATACTTTAAGTCCTAACTTTAAATTAGAGCCTAAATTTTTTTTATAAAATAAAATTTTATACAAATTTAAATCTTATTCCAAAAATTAATTTGAGACATATAAACTCAAACATTTAGAAATTGGGTTTTATTAATCTCCTTCCACATAAGATAGCTATCTTATGTGGTAGAGAGAAAATGAGTGGGTCCCACCATTAAATGAAAAAAGAAAAAGAAGAAAAAAGTGGGGTTCAAAAATCGAAGTGAGAGAAAATGAGATAAGTTACCTCATGTGAAAGGAGAGTAATATTTCCCTTACAAATTACAACCCCAAAAGCAGATGATTTGTTTAACAACCCTGTTGGTGGGTCTTTCTCAGCCATCAGCCCCATTTGAAGTTTTCTCCACTTTTTCATACCATTGAGAATGCGTGGGTCCCCTTAATGCCATAATGGGCATAAGGACATTCAATGCTATTTCCATTGTGGTTCCCTTCATGCCATAGTGGGCATAAGGGCATTCAATGCTATCTACAATGATTGAAAGCATGTCACATTAAGTTATCCAAACAAAGTGAAATAAAGTATCGGATAAATGTTTATAATTTTAAATGACACAATTTATATTCTTTCACTTTCATAAAGAGGTGAGAGTTACATCTTTATTTTTTTATCAACTCTCTCTCTCTTCCTTTATCTATCTCTTTCTGTATCTTAAAATGACACAACTTTACATCATTTAAATTGACACACACTTTATCCATAAAGTATATCATATTACTGCAAAATAGAATTTACAATTACTTGAAAAAATGTGACTGCGTATAAATAAAAACCAATATCGCTGTGGCTAGCGTGAATAAATTGTTCACAAAGGGAGTATTTTTTTTCCCAACACCTTTTTTTTTCCGTAAACTTTTTTTTTCTGTAAAATACGTTTATCTTATTTTGTTATCTAAAAAGGTTATATATAATAAATATAATAGAACCATGTAAAAATAACAGTTTACGTATTGATTTTTGTGCACTATTTTTACATTTTTTAATTAAATAAATAAAATGTGTTTGATTACATATGTATAGTTTAACTACTTTATTAATAACCAAGTTATAATCATTGATTAGAAAATCATAATTGTATAGTTTAACTACTTTATAATTTGTTGTAAATATGAATATTCTTTATCGCAATCTCAACTGTTACTTGATGGATATTTTGTAATTTGTTCTCCTGCATATTTTCTAAAAGAAACACACTGACCATTTCCTCCTATTTTTTTTTTATTTTTTGGTGCAGGTGTGATCAAGTAGATAACTCTTCAAAGGACTAGGACGTGCATGGTTACATGAAAGAAAATGATTTTTGTAATATTTGGTAATTATTTCCCTTATGATTTTTTTGAATACGATGTGCATGTCAAACTTCTAAATAGTTTTATTTGGTAATTATTTCCCTTATGTAATATTAGTAGAAAACTTGATTAGCTCATATGAACTTAAAATTTGGTGTCTTGTATAAATTCTTCAATGATATCAATAAACAAACTTAAAACTTGATTAGCTCATATGAGTTTGGTTCATGTTCCATCGTATTCACTATTTTGCTTAAATATTTGTTAAATTCTTAAATTCTTCAAATATTTTCTTTATAGATGTAAAATATTTGTTAAATTTGAAATATTTTTAATTAAAAAAATTCATATATTTAGCCACATTCATGAATGTGGTAAAAATAAATTTCAAAAATAATTAGCCACATTTTTTTTATTGTGGCAAACTATACAGTTTAACCACATTTATAAAGTGCCTAAATTAACAATAATTGTGGCTAAAATAGGCAAAATAAATAAAATAATGTGGCAAAATAAATAAAATAATGTGGCTAAATTATTGCAACATCTCTTTTAATCACATTTAATGAAAATGTGGTAAAGTTTGTTAGCCACATTTTTTATCAATGTTTGCCACATTTTTTAATGTGGCTAAATGGAATTTTTTTTGTAGTGCATACATAACATATAAAAGAAAAGAAAAAAAAAAAAAAGAAGAACATGTACTATTTCTTATCTAAACAAAGAAGGAGACAATATTTTCTTTTATCTGAAAGAATATATTTTTTTTATCTAATCAATTGTGCACTATTTCTTTTATCTAAATAGAAGAATATGTGTTTGATTACCATTTGGATGAGTTTTTTTTTTTTCTAAAAATTGTTTTTTTTAAAGAAAAAAAGTATTTCTTAAGCTAAAGGGGGTGTTATTAGAGCAGGAACTTTTTTTATCAGTAAATCACAATTATTAGGAATATGCTGGAAAAGTGAATTTCTCAAAATTGTGACCAAAAAATTATTTGATAAACTAAAAAGTTATTTGATAAATCAAAATATTTCCTTAAATATTGACTCAAATTTATTAATTCTATATTTGGTTGATTTTGGAATATTAACGGAAACATAGGGTAGCATTAGTGGTGTCATCACCACCCTATTGGGGCAGGAAGAAAAAAAAAAATCCGGGATTATTAGCGCTAGTGGCACAGGAATGAATTTTGCTTGGCACCGGTGGTGGCAAGCCAAAATATTTTCTCACGTGTCAATCCAAGATTACCATAAGAACAGTGATATTTTTGGATCACATTTTGTCTTAAAAAATGTGCACAGGTCAAAAATGCGTAAATAGGATTTCCAAAAAGTCGCTTTCCAGAATCTAAACAAAATCTTAGTACTCTCTCTCTCTCTCTTTCTTTATACATATGGACGTATAGGTTTTTTGAACTAAAGGGTAAAACACAAGTTAGCATGGTGAGCATTACATCTTCGTACATGGTCATTCCAAGTGAAGCCACTCCAAATGGTAGCCTCGTGTTATCTGAGAGTGAGCAAATTAATGCTCACACTCACTCACTCACTATCTACATTTACAGGGAAAATCACAAGCCCAATCTCAAAATCCATAACATGATTGACACAATGAGAGACTCTCTTGGCAAGATCTTAGTCCACTACTACCCACTAGCTGGCCGTCTACGCATGATAAGTGGTGGCAGATTTGAAGTGGATTGCAATTCAATGGGTGTGAAGCTATTGGAAGCCGAATCCACAAGAGCACTAGATGAGTATGGTGACTTTAAACCTAATGACACAATCAGCGAGCTTCTTCCAAAAGTTGATTATAGTGAGCCTATGGAGAAGTTGCCACTCTTGCTGGTACAGTTGACAAGGTTCATATGTGGTGGCCTTTGTGTTGGCTTTGTCATTTCCAATGTCATTGTTGATGGAATTGCTGGCACTCTCTTTGTCGATTCATGGGCTAAGCTTGCGCGAGGAGGTATGTTTAGTAGGAAACTCCAATCACAATAATTGAGGCTCACATCATATTTTAGTTTAAAATCTTTATATATTAAGGGTATGGGATTAATATTTCTGAAAGAGATAATTTTATTTTCTATACACATATAAAAGTGTGTGAGATTCATATATTTTTTTTTTCTCTTTTCTTTCATACACAGAGAGCATTTTCGGTGGATTAATTTTTTATTCTCTTATCCATGTACACATCACAAAATATGCCCAATTTCGATTGGCCCGTCGCACCACTGACTCGGTGCGACGGGTGTATCTAAAATATTTTGCTTCACATGGCTCCATATGGATCCTACACATTTTTATTTGTGTATAAAAAATAAAATTATCTCCTATAACATCATAAACATTAATTCTCAAATTTATGTCTTAAGCATTAAGTGTGAGATTTAATATCAATTAAGGCTCTCTTTAATTTCTGTTTTGGAAAACAATTTTTTAAATTTGAGAATAAAAAAACTAAAAAACTCGTTTAGTAAGACCTATTTTGCAAAAAAAATGTTTTGAAAATTATAATTGTTTTTTTGAAATCAAATTTAGAGAACATGTATGAGTTGTTTTTGCTTTCTGTTTTGGTTTTTAACTTTATAAAAGAAAAAATTATAAAAAAACAACTATTTTCATACCTATTTTACAAAATAATTTTAAGAAAAAAAAAATCAAAACACAATCAAACATACCCTAAATTCCGAGAAATCTGATCTCACTTGTTAGACGATCAAAGGAGATTTCTTTAAGTAATGAGTTTTTTCACTTATATGATCCGTACTTCTCAATTGCTAGACAATTTTGGACTTGTATACTCATCACTCGCATTTGAATTTCCAATAGGTAGCTTGGAGAAAGATGAGATGCCACTTTTAAATCGAATGACTTTAACATCTGAGGCAACCCTTAATAAAGCACTACACTTTGACCATCCAGAATTCAGGCCTTTGCCTCTTTTACTAGGCAACTCAGACACCACATTGGAGCATAAGAAGGAGACAAAACTTGCAATGATGAAACTCACAAGAGAAATGGTGGAAAAGCTGAAAAAGAGAGCCAATGAGTTCATGGAAGGTGAAGAGACTGTAGTGCATCGTCGACCTTATAGCAGATATGAAAGCATTGCTGCTCATATTTGGAGGTCAGCATGCAAGGCTCGCCATGGTTATCACAATCAACCAACGGTGGTTAATATTGTTGCTGGTACTCGAAACAGACTAAAGCCACCACTTCCTCTAAACTATTTTGGAAACGCAACACATCCAACGGTGACACCCACATGCTTGAGTGGGGATATTGTGTCAAAACCACTGAGCTATGGGGCACACAAGATAAGAGAAGCGATTGAAATGTTAACAGATGAGTATTTGAGGTCAACGTTTGATTTTATAGGGAGTCAGCATAATGTGGCATGTCTTAGACCCTCCTTCAACTATTTAGGGTGTGTGGAAAACCCATTTCTTGGGAATCCTAACCTTAACATTTGGAGCTGGATGAGTAATATGCCACTTTATGGACCTGATTTTGGGTGGGGAAAGCCTGTTTATATGGGTCCTGGTGTTGTGAAAGGAGATGGAAAGGCATTCATCATGCCAAGTCCAATAGGGGATGAGTCTATTTCCATAGCCATTCGTTTACAAAATGCTCATATGGAAGCTTTTAAGGAGTTCTTCTACCAAGACATATGAATTTGGTTGGTGATGAAAAGACAAGTGATGATGACTAGGTTTCAACTTCAAGTGTTGACATCTTGGTACTTGTTTTACTTTGAGTTTGGGAAAGTTATGTTTAATAAGAATTTAGACTCTAGCATGTGGTAGATCATATATATGATCTATCCATATGATAAGAGCTGGAATAAATAAAATGTTGATGATTTATTTGGACTCGTGGATCCATCTTTATTTGCTTGGTTAAGAACATATAGCTTCTTAATTATGGTTATTTCTGATGCATTTTAGATCTGTATTACGACGTTTTCATAAATATTTTTTTTCTTCTATTTTTTTAGTTTGGAAAACAAAAATGGTTAAAAGTAGCGTTTGATAAAATTGATTTATTTTCATGATCAAGAGAATTAACTGATTGCCCGCGAATACAAATTGACATATATAAAAAATATTTTTTGGTTTTATAATTCTCTGTTACACCCTTTTTTAATTAGAGAAATCGTATAATTTTTTATTAACATTAAATACACGTTTTTTTATTTAAAACACTATTTATTAGGGGTTTTATATTTCTAATGTTACATATGATAAGTCTTCTTATACCGTAAAGACAAAAAGTATGTGTGACTGATATGTTAAAAAAAGTCATGTATGAGACTCATGTAAGCACAGAAAAAATCAAAGGGTGCGTAGGAAAATTAACTTATCCTCATCTTATATATGAGAAATATATAAAACCAGTTTATTAATTAAATACTCTCTCTTTTTATAAATCTGTGATTAATCCATTAGTGCCACCTCCGCAAACTTCTTCCCATGTTCTGTCTCTTTGCTTTTTAGCTTCTCCTTTTCTTTTTCATTCTTTTAGATGCTGAATGTCACGTGCGGAATGGAATGCTTTGTTTTTTTCTTTTTGGGTTAAATTTGAATTTGGCTTGCTGAAGTGCTAGGCTATGCCATGAGAAACGCGAATCAAGTGGTAGATGGCAAAACATGGGTCAATTTCGAGCATTTTGATTTGTCTATTTAATGCATTCAAAGTTTGGAAATTATGTACCTATCTGCGTGAATCACTGTATTCCTATCAAATAATCTTAAAAATTTATGCTTTTGTGACTTACAGTACTTTGTACTCAGGCTCCCCCACTAGTAAATAATTATATATGATCCTGTAGTGTTGGTTTTTCGAAGATTTTTGTTTATTAGGGTGGAGTAAAATTCGAGATCTTAATCTATTTTAAATCTTTTCTATGGAGATTTGTGTTTCAACTGCATCCACGTTACTCCCTCTTTGATCTGTTTATGGAGCACATAAGTTGAAACAAAAGGAGTTAGGCCCTGAAGAAATTCTACTACGACTATAAAATTTCTTGACATCCCTATTTCAGTACTATTTTCAATTAATGTATTATATTGTTAATATTATTCGGAGTTGAAAACTCATCACAAATGATGGTATTAATATAGAGTAAGTTAACCTATGGCATTGATGAAGGGTGAGACAGTATATGGATTGTGACTATGGTATAGGGTAAAAAATTCTAATACTATGACTATTCTACATTTAATAGTCATAGTATTAGAGAAATCTTGCAAATAGTAGAATAGTCATAATAATAGAAGTTAAACATTATCTCTTTAATAGTATTGTGCTATAGGGTAAAAAAATCTTGCAAACATTGGGAAAGAAGATAACACAAGTCACAAGGTAGATGAAGTGTATTTTTATAAGAAGGATAAAATAATCATAATAATTTGAAATTTTAACACTGTTACAGAGAAATTTGGATGAAAAAAAAGCACATGAGAATAAATAATAAAAAATAAAATATTGAATGTAAGTGATTGAAAGGCAAATCACATGAGTTATTTGAATTTTTTCCAAAAGTTAAATAGCCACTATTTTAGTACAAAGTGTGAAAGTGATGGGGTTAAAGGTTTAATGGAGAGTAAACAATGTGGGGTCATTAAATAATAAGGCTTAAGAATATGGTATAGCTTTATGTAATCATACAGATCTCATTTTTTGTAATTCTAAGACAAGGAAGAGGTATTTGGTAAATAAGATTTATACGAGTAAAATATTTGGATTCATTTGAAACAAAGTATCGTTACTATTAAGAGAGGAAGGAAAACGAAAGCCATATGATTGAGTAAAAGGAATTATAAAAGAATAATGCATGACGTGGGACTTTGTGCTTTACACTAAATTATTCTATATACAATACTCTCAACACTTCCCATCAAACTAGAGGATTCAAATCATACGTGTCAAGCTTGTTATATATGTAATCTATTTGGGGACTCATCGAGTACTTAGTGAAGATATCTATTAGTTGATCACTTGAGTTGACAAAATGCATAATGAGTGCTCTGGAAAGGACTTTCTACTTGATAAAGTAACAAACTATTTCAATATGCTTAATTCCTTCATGAAACACTAAATTGAAGGCAATACACAAAGCAACTTGATTATCGCAAATAAGTTTTGTTGTTTCAACATCTCCAAACTTTAGTTCCTAAAGCAGTTTATTTAACCAAAAATGTTCACAAGTGGCTATGGCCATGGAATAATACTTTGCTTCAACACTCGATCTAGCAATCACATTTTGTCTCTTACTTCTCTAGGAAACTAAGTTATTTTCAACAAACACACATTATCCAGAGGTGGATCTCCTATCAGTGGGGCAACTTTCCTAATCAACTTCTGAGTAACCCACAACTCTAGTATGACCTTTGTCTCCGTAGAAGAGTCCTTTCCATGGAGATGATTTGATGTACTTGAGAAAACTAACCACTGCACTCTAATGACTTTCACAAGGAGAATTTAGAAACTGACTCTCTACACCAACTGCAAATGAGATTGTATGTTCTAGCTAGAGACAATGAGGTAATTTAGTTTTCCAACTAATCTTTTATACCTTTTTAGATATAAGAATGGCTCTTTTTAATTTGATAGAAATTTAACATTTTGATCCATAAGAGCGTCAACTAACTTTGCATTCAACACAATTATCTACTCAATAATATCCTAATATATTTTCTCTAGGATATCCCAATATCATCCTTGAACTGAGCTACCTTTATCTCTAAGAAATATCGAAGTTTGCAAAGATCCTTTGTTTGAAAGAGATGGCTAAGATGTTGTTTTACCTAAGTAACTCCATGATGATCATTACTTATTATGTTGATGTCCTCAACATGCACCACCAAATAAATGGATCTTGGAACCGAGTGGCTACAGAGTACTAAGTGGCAAGCTTCACTTTGAGTCAAGTCAAAGTCTCAGTGAACACAGAAAAGCAAAACAACTTCATTGATGAAAACTGAAAAGGCTATTACAAAAGTAAAGTTTCTGATATGTACAGTACCCTTTTATATACTAAAGGGAACAGAAGGAGCAAAGAACAAAAAACTAAAGTGAGTAAAACAGAACCCACGTGACTAACCCAACTAACTAATGGAAACTAACTAACTAATAGTAACCAGCTTAATAATAGTTAACATTAATGAATAATGAATAATGAATAAAAGAATAAATATATTCTATCACCCCCCTCAAGTTGGAAGGTGAATGTCAAGAAGCCCCAACTTGGAAATGAAAGCATGGAATGTAGCTGGTTGGAGAGCCTTTGTGAACACATCAGCAAGCTGTTAGGTAGTGGAAACAGGTAGCAAATGAAGCAAACCAGCCATGATTTTCTCTCTTGTCACATGGCAATCAAGTTCGATGTGTTTGCTACGCTCATGAAATGAAGGATTGTGAGCAAGATGTATAGCGGCCTCGTTATCACAATACACATTGGCAGGCTTAGTCATAGGTATCTGAAGGTCACGAAGAAGGTATGAGAGCCACTGGAGCTCACATGTGACAGTTGCCTAAGCTCTATACTCTGCTTCTACTGAGGATCATGATACGGTGCTTTTGCTTCTTGGACTTCCAAGAGATTAGAGAGTCTCCAAGGAAGATGCAGAAGCCAGTGGTGGACTTTCTTGTATCTGGGCATGTGGCCCAATCGGCATCAGCAAAACCAGATAGGGTCAAAGAAGTCTGAACAGAAAACAATAAGCCCTTGGCAGGTGAAGCTTTTAAGTAGCGAAGCACTCTACAAGCTACATCATGATGAGTCTTCATTGGATTGGCAACAAACTGGCTCAACTGTTGGACAGCAAAAGAAATATCTAGTCTAGTATTTGTGAGGTATAGCAGACGTCCTACCAATCATCTATAAGCAATAGGATCATGAAAAGGGTCACCATCCTGTTGTCTCAACCGTAAGGAAGGCTCCATGGGAGAGGAGGCAGGTTTTGCACCAAGTAATCCATTTTCAAATAGCATCTCAAGTACATACTTTCCCTGATTCAACACTAAGCCCCTTTTGGAACGAGCCACCTCCATTCCTAAGAAAAAATGCAAGGGACCTAAATCTTTGATGCTGAACAAGTTGTCCAGATGTTGTTTCACCAAGTTAATTTCCTGAATACTATTTCCAGCCAATATCATGTCATCTACATAGACCAGTAAGCAAGTAAAAGATGTACCAGTATCTTTGGTAAATAGTGAATGATCTGCATTGGATTGGTGAAAACCAAGATTGCGTAGCTCACATGTGAGTCTTGCATTCCATTGACGACTGGCCTGCTTAAGACCATATAGAGATCTTTGGATCTTACACACCTGATTCATCTTAGGAGAAACAACACCTTTAGGAACAGGCATATACACCTATTCTGATAAGTTTCCATGTAGAAAGGCATTGTTAATATCAACTTGCTTAAGAAACCAATCTTTTGCAATAGCAATGGCAAGCAAAAGCCGAATGGTGGTGAGCTTAACAACATGGGAGAATGTCTCAAAGTAGTCGATGCCTTCCATTTGGTTGTAGCCTTTAGCAACAACACGAGCCTTGTGACGAGCTACGGAACCATCAGAATTATGTTTGGTCTTGTAGACCCATTTACAGCCAATAGGATGTTTAACTTTGGGAAGATCAGCAAAGATCCAAGTTTTATTTCTGTCAAGAACATCAAGTTCTTATTGCATTGCTGCAACCCATTCCTTAGATTGCACCGCTTGGCTATAGGAGTTAGGCTCAACAGATGAACTAAGATTATGGCAAAAGGAAGCATATGGAACTGAACATTTGTTATAAGAAACAAAGGAAGAAATAGGATGTGAAGTAGAAGAAAAGGTACATGAGGATGATGTGTTATCAGCTAAAACCGAAGAAAGATTGCACTTAAAATCAACCAAATGTCTTGGCTGCATCCTTACTCTTGTAGAGCGTCTGAGGGATGATGGTATAGGTGATGGCATAGGTGATGGCAAAGCCTGAGGAGTACTAGGCTGTTATGTTTGTCTTGTAGCTAAAAGGTGGTCTGGAGTAGGATTAGTGTGTGGCATAAAATTGGAGGGTAAAGGCTGGGATGAATGTCTAGTTGGTAAATGGTCAGCTGAATAGGATAAAGGTATGTCATATGGTGTGGTTCCATGAGTTGGGAAGATAAGGGGACTATCAGGAGGAATAGATGTGTCATTGGCACAGGTTTCAACAAAGAGAAAATGGGATTCATAGAAGAACACATTCCGAGAAATAAAAATATATTTGGAAGTAATATCATATAAAATGTACCCCTTGACACCATCCTTATGCCCACGGTATATGCATTTACGGGCTCTTGAATCAAATTTGGTACGGTTAGCCTTTAATGTGGAAGCAAAGGATAGACATCCAAAGGACTTAAGGTGGATAATCACTGGTATGCTTTTATACAGTAGCTCATAAGGTGACTTATGGTGTAGTTTTGGTGAGGAGTCTATTGATGACATGAATGACATCAGAAACACAATAAGACCACAAGTTCTTAGGGATGTTGCCTTGAAATAGCAATGCTCTTGCTGTATTCAAGATATGTTGATGTTTTCTCTCCACAACACCATTTTGTTGTGGAGATTCCACACATGACAGTTGGTGGATAATTCCTTTCTGATTGAGAAAGTATGGCATCATGAATTCTTGACCATTGTCACTTCTAAAAGACTTTATGCGCATGTTAAACTGATTTTAAACATATGTGATAAATGATTTAATGGCATTATGGTCTCAATTTAGATTTCATCAAAATACCCCAAGTGAAACGTGTAAAGTCATCTACTATTGTTAAAAAATAACGGTGACCATGAATGGAAGGTATAAAGTATGGCCCCTAAATCTCTATATGCAGTAAATCAAAGGCATTAGTAGAGACAGTGGAACTAGGAATGAAAGGCAATATCTTCTGCCTTGAGTAATGGCATATATCACAAGGATCATTTGTGTTTTTACAAGAAATGAAAGGATATTGTGTGTAACGACCCAAAATTAAAAATAATGATAACAATGGAGTCGCCACCAATTTTATTTACTTTGGAAAAATTGAAAAACCTTTTATTGCAAAATGGTCTTTAAAATTATAGATCAAAGGTTCGGGAGTCTAATTATGCGCAGGGGAGGGTGGAAACTTAATCCCATTGCACTCCTGGAACATCCGTTGCAAAACGGTTACCTTAAATTAATTGTGAAAATTATAAAATGCTTTTAAAAAATATTTGCTTTTCCCTATAAAATATAAATATGTTTTTGTTTTTTATACAAATTCAGAAGTTTCAGATTATCAAGCTGTCGCAACCAAAATAATCCGAGGTTATAAGATTAGCAAGTTGTCTCAACTCAGCTAATCTTTTATTATGAAAAGTAAATGAATTTATCTTTTAATATATATTTTTGAAATGAGCTTGGGTCTTCAAGCTGTCACAACTAAAATGACCCGAAGCAAAATATTTTGGGATAACAAGTCGTCACGACTCAGCTAAATTACCATTTTAACTGATTTTTTTTTATTTTTTTGACACAAAATTCATAATAATTAAAAAATCCTCTTTATCTGTTCATTTATTATTACTAAAACGATTTAAATTCACCAGACTGTCACAGTCAAAATGATAAAAACCGAGATTAACAAGCTGTCACAACTCAGCTAATCTCCTATTCTTAGTATAACCATAATATTTGGATCAAACCATTATACATTTGATATTTTAGATAAAGTAGCAAAATATTTATTACTAATAAAATTCGAATCTTGATATAAAGGAAAAAAAACGTTAACCATTTGAAATTGGATTTAATATCAAGATAATAACATAACGTAGTTTAAAGCGCAACAGTTCAACTTTGTGGGCATCGATTCTGGCTATAAAGCTGCGTTAAGTTGTGCAAGGAAGTAATAAGAGTACGTAAATGGTCATAAAAAAACAAATAAACTAAGGAAGGACCTGATCTATGCTTTTTATCCTCACATGAAATATTAAAATGATCTCATCCTTCATTAAAAATTTCTCCTCCACTAGTCCACTCTTACTAGCCTAATCATTCAGTATTGTTGGTTACATAATTGTTATATATTTTTTTCATGTATTTCGTTGGGTTCTACATAAAACACCAAGAGACGGATATACTAGAAATAACATAACCTTTCTAGCTACCCATATACCTTTTTTTTAACAGCTACCCATATATATTTTTTTTTTTGATAACAGCTACCCATATACTTTTTTTTTTATAACAGCTACCCATATACTTTAATATGCCATTCTATATGTACTTGTCAAAATAATAATAAAACGAAACAAAACAAAAAAACTTACTTAAGAGAACACCTCACACAATAACATCCTATTATAAGCTAAGCTATTTAATGAATATCTATGGAAAATTATTACTGAACTTTAGCAAATAGGAATGCAAAAAGCAAGCTGACAAATATGTGCATCTTTAAAAAAAAAACTAAGCACTCAGGATGTAAAAGACGTTAATTTACTTTTTGCGAAATGTAAAAACTAAACACTCAGAATGCAAAAGAATTCTACAAATAAAACGCTGATCATAGCCTACAGCACCAGCTAATCGACCCCAGGGACAACCTTTCCTGTATTTTCATTTTTTAGAGAAAACGCTGATAAAAATTGTTTTTTTTTTAATCTGCCATTTTTAGTTTACCTTTTTCTATCATTTAGAAATACCAATTCACCTTTTCTCCAATGAACAAGACTCAAACCCCTATAGTCCCATATATAATCCAATCCAAACTGTTTTATTGTGAATACTGGATATTTGATTCAACTAACTTGTTATGTGATTAAATTTTCATGTTTTGAACTCCTATTTATAGAGTGCCATTTTATATAGAATATCAATCAAAACTAACTATTATTTCAGAATTAGTAGAAGGAAAAGAAAAACAAAACAAAACAAAAACAAAAACAAAAAAAAGTTGTAGCTCCTTCATCAAATATCTCATAAGCAATACTCATAAAGTTATAATACTGAGATCATAAATTACTTCATAAAACAGGAAAAAAACTACGCTGATACCTGCATATTGAAGATTCAGAATACAGTAATCAGCAACTAACCAGAATTACTTGAAGCTAAAAAAAAACTCTATTGCTCCTTCAAATCAAGAATCAACAACGATTTTTTCAGACTCTTTCATTTCTCTTTTCCTATTCTATTACAATATTCTAAAATTTCTTGCATGCAGAATACAAGCTCTGTAAAAACATGTCTTTCCTCCTTTTTCTCCTCTCATTTTTCTTGTCTGAGCCTCTTTGGTATTTATAGAGGGGGATCTGGAGATTTCTTCATATGAAGGTTTGCTCTGCTATGCTTTATTCAAATGTGCAGATCTTTTTTCAACTTCACAGTGCGGCGCCTCTGCCTTGTCCAGTAAAGATGTGCGGCGCCTTTCCTGAGATGAAGCAGCTGCGTGTGAGAACAGGGATGTAAGAAATTTTGGGTGATTCCTTGAAAATGAATCTAGTGGTCTCTTTTTTCTTTTTCTTGTCGGTGTCGTTGCTGTAGAGAAGAGTGTGGAGCGTATGTTGGCAAAGTGGCTAGGGTTGGAGATGTACAAAATGAGTGGGCTAAGACTTAAGTGATGGGTAATGGGCTTGGGCCTTTTCTTTTTTCTTTCTTTTTTCCTTTTCTTTTTTTTCTTTTCTTATATATTTAAAAATAAAGAATTCACAATTTATTATTTTTATTTATTCTTTTATATTTTTAATATTTGTGATAAAATTGGGTGTTTACAGTTGCCCTGTTTACAGTTGCCCCTCTTTAGTTGTTTCTTATAAGATAATATGATAAACGATAGTTTACATATTATCGTTGTAAGGAATGACTAAAGACATGCACCCATATTTTGCCCATATATAAGTAAAATTAACATAAAATACATGGCTTACGAATGTGCACAATAAGTAACTATGAGCTTCTGAGCTCGAACATAAAGGACAATAATTTAAAATGCGTGACCTCTGAGCCTGAAAAATTAAATTGCAGTGAGCCCTCTGAGCTCGAAGTTAAATGAAGGAATTATAAAATACGTGGCTCTGAGCTTGAAAGGTAAATTGCAACGAGTTTCTGAGCTGAAAATTTAATGATAGAATTTTAAAATGCATGGCATCTGAGCTTGAAAAATTAAATTGCAATGAGCCTCTGAGCTCAAAATTAAGTGACAGAATTTTAAATTGCACGGCCTCTGAGCCAAAAATAAATTGCAGTGAGCCTCTGAGTTCAAAATTAAATGGCAGAATCTTAAAATGCATTTCCTCTGAGCCTAAAAAAATTAAATTGCAATGAGTCTCTGAGCTCAAAATGACAAAAATTTAAATTGCACGGCCTCTGAGCCAAACATAAATTGCAGTGAGCCTTTGAGCTCAAAGTTAAATGACAGAAATTTAAATTACACGGCCTCTGAGCCAAAAATAAATTGCAGTGAGCCTCTGAGCTCAAAATTAAATGACAGAAATTTAAATTGCACGGCCTCTGAGCCAAAAATAAATTGCAGTGAGCCTATGAGCTCAAAATTAAATGGCAGAATCTTAAAATGCATGGCCTCTGAGCCTAAAGATTAAATTGCAATGAGCCTCTGAACTCGAAGAAATAAATAACAATAATTTAAAAGGCATGGTTCTGAGCAAAAAATGCTGATGAGTTTATGGACTTGGAAGTGAATGACATGCATTTAAATGTAGAAATAGATTGTTAAGCCTTACCTAAATGATGGAAAAAAATAAAATAAATAAAATATGGGGATTTTCTACCAAACTAACGACCATGAAGAGCTAAAACCAATCAAACCCTTGTTCACATGATTTCCATCGGATCTTGTATCTTGCTATGTATCTATCTACTTCGCCCTCTTCGTCATGATCATTTTTCTTTATCCTTTTTACTCTCTTTCTATCTCTCTCTCTCTTTTTTTTGATCATTAAAATTCAACAAACACCATCAACTTAACATGAATTGTATTGTGAAACCCAACGATTGAAGGATTGCTAGGAGCATTGGTTAGTCACATTGCTAGATTTAAATTATCTTACTTGAGACATAAACTTAACATGAATTCGGGAGTAAGAGGTAATTGCAACAGGACTATGAGGACAAGAAAAGTTCTCTGATGTGAAAATTCATTGTACATCAAACTTTTCAAGAATGGATGTTACATGTAGGAAAAATAAGAATGGAAATGAACAAAAGGAGTAAAAAAAATCTCATAGAAAATTTTCCCCTGTATGAGTTCTTTGTTGATCATTCAAATGATTCCGTTTGGCTCCCTGATAACGTCATTTAGCTTCTCGGACACTATTATCATCAAAACCTCCCTTTTTGCTCCAGTGTGCATGGATTTTCCTTCAACATTTAGGTCGCCCTCTCAGGTTTTCGACCTAACAGATTTGATTTTTGTTTTGCCTTAACTTTTGCTTAGACTACCTTTTCAAGTTTTCAGTCTAACAGGCCCTTTTTTTTTTCTTTTCCTTTTATTTTTTTATTTTTTTTGCTTAGATCGCCCTTTCGGGTTTTCAATCTAACAGACATTTTCTTTTCTTTTTTTCATCTCTTTTCTTTTAGGCATAAAATCTTTTGACAACATCAGTATTTATCAGTCTCGACAACTCTCGACCATCCATATCTTGCAAAACTAATGCTCCCCCAGAAAATGCACGCTTAACAACATAGGGGCCCTCATAATTAGGAGCCCATTTTCCTCTCGCGTCCTCCCGATTGGGCAAGATTTTCTTTATCACCAAATCACCTGATTGAAACTTTCTTGGATGAACTTTTTGTTAAAGGCTCTTGCCATTCTGCTCTGATATAACTGCCCATGACAAAGAGCTGTCAATCTCTTCCCTTCAATCATGTTTAATTGGTCATATCGGGCCTTCAGCCACTCGGACTCCTCTAACTCCGCTTCCATCAGAATTCTTAATGTAGAGCATGTAGAGCACCATTCGTATGTATGTTTGTACAATACGCATGTAGAGCATATGGCAACATTTCATGCCAATCTTTATAACTTACAACCATCTTGGAGACAATCTTTTTTATGTTCTTATTTGCTGCTTCAACTGCACCATTCATTTGAGGCCTATAGGGAGCTGAGTTGTGATGCTTGATCTTGAAATATTCACATAGTTTCTGTACTTCTTTGCCATTAAGATTAAGAGCATTATCTGTAATTATCCTCTCTGGAATTCCATACCGGCAGATGATGTCCCTCTTGAGGAACTTGATGAAAACTTTATGTGAGATATTAGCATATGAGGAAGCTTCTATCCATTTGGTGAAATAATCTATTGCGACCAAGATAAAACGGTGCCCATTTGAGGCTTTCGGATTGATTAGCCCAATAACGTCTATTCCCCACATTGAGAATGTCCAAGGAGACACCATATTATGTAATGGAAAAAGGGTGACTTGATTCGATCTGCATACATCTGACACTTTTGGCATTTTCGAACATAATCTATGCAATCTGCCTCCATAGTGGACCAGTAATAACCACTTCTCATAATCTGGCGCGTCATCATATGGCCATTAGCACGAGTTCCACAAATTCCTTCATGAACTTCAATCATAATTAGACGGGCTTCATGAGTATCCACACATCTAAGGAGAGTACCGTCATGACTTCGTTTGTACAGGACCTCTCCGTTCAAGAAGAAAGCCATCGACAATCGACGAACAGTCTTTTTATCTGCTTCATTTCCCCCAGTTGGATACTCTCTATGCTGAATATACTGTTTGATATCAAAATATCAAGGTTTGCAATCTGGTTCCTCCTCCACACTAGCACAATAAGCTGGTTCATCTCGCATCTCAATTTGGATCGGTTGGACATTACTACGGATATCCAACTTAGTCATCGCTGCCAACGTGGCCAGGGCATCTGCGAATTGATTCTTGTCTCTAGTTAAATGCGAGAATGTTATCTCTTCAAATTTCGTAATTAACTGGGTCAAGTACTTTTGATAAGGCACCAACTTTGTATCTTTGGTTTGCCACTCTCCATTCACTTGGTAAATGATAAGCGCAACATCTCTGAATACTTTCAATTGTTTCACTCCTAAATCAATTGCCAAATGCAAGCCACCTGCACAAGCTTCATATTCTGCGATGTTATTGGTGCATTCAAAGTCCAGTTTAATGGCAACTGGGTACTGCCTGCCGGTTGGTGCAATGACTACTGCTCCTATGCCGCTACCATGCATATTTACTGCCCCATCAAAATACATTTTCCATGCGCTTTCTTCAATCTCATCTTCTTATACTGCCAGTATTTCTCCACCTGGAATTTCAAATGGCATCAATTGTTTGTCTTCGAGAGGATTTTTAGCTAAATGGTCTACAATTGCACTTCCCTTGATTGACTTTCGAGTCACATATTGGATGCCAAATTCTGACAATATCATTTACCATTTTGAGACTCTTAAAGAAATGTGAGGACTTTCAAATATATACCTCAAAGGATCTATTCGAGATATCAACCAAGTGGTGTAATACAACATGTATTGCTGTAATCTTTTTGAGGTCCACACTAAAGCACAACATGTCTTCTCGATTGCCATGTAGCGAATTTCGCATTCGTTGAACTTCTTGCTAATATAGTACACGGCTTGCTCTTTCTTTCCTGACTCATCATATTGCCCCAACATTGCTCCCATAGAGGTGGGCAGTACAGTCAAATCCAAAATCAAAGGACGACCTGGTGTTGGTG